>WNYA01000668.1:1120-55155 GCA_019512145.1 Engystomops pustulosus
GCCACATGTGAGGGGTCTCTGCACTCGGGAGAAGTAATGGCCACATGCGGGGGGTCTCTGTACCCGGGAGAAGTAACGGCCACATGTGGGGGGTCTCTGTTCTCGGGAGAAGTAACGGTCACATGTGGGGGGTCTCTGCACTCGGGAGAAGTAACGGCCACATGTGGGGTCTCTGTACTCGGGAGAAGGAACGGCCACATGTGGGGTCCCTGGACTCGGGAGAAGTAACGGCCACATGTGGGGGGTCTCTTGTCAGTAGGTGATGTAATGATGGGTCAGTGTTATCTATATAGAGGTTGTACGGGAGGGGAGGGGAGATAGCTGTGACCTTAGTGTTATCTTAGATGGGTCAGTGTTATCTATAGAGAGGTCTTTGTCAGAAAAAAGGGGGGAGGATGAGGATATAAGCTGTGACATCCTTATTGTCAGTTAGTATGTAATGATGGGTTAATGTTGGGAGGGGGAGGAAGGATAGCTTGCTTGTGAACATCATCTTTGTAGTATGATGTATAGGATGGGTCAGGTTATGTATATAGAGGTCATTGTAAGGAGTAGGAGGAGATAAGCTCTTGGAAATCATCTCTTGTTGTAGTGATGGTATGAGGGATCAGTGTTATCTATATAGAGGTCATTGTACCGGGAGATGGAGGAGATAAGCTGATGACTCATCTATGTCAGTAGGAATGTAATGATGGGTCAGTTGTTATCTATACCGAGGTCATTGACAGGAAGGGGGGAGGAGATAAAGTCGTGACATCATTATGTTCAGTAGTATGTAATGATGGGTCAGAGTGTACTCTATAAAAGAGTTCAGTTGTTTTACAAGGGGCGGAGGAGATAAGCTGTGACATCGGTCAGTGTTTGTTATCTATATAGAGGTCATTGTACCAGGGAGAAGAGGAGATAAATCTGTGACATCATCTATTGTCAGAGTGACTTGAATGATGGGTCGTGTTATCTATATAGAGGCATGTACAGGGAAGGGGAGGAGATAAGCTATGACATCATCTATGTCATTAGTGATGTAATGATGGGTTCAGTGTTATATATATAAGGTCATGTGCCAGGGAGGGGGAGAGATAAGCGTGGACATCATCATTGTCAGTAGTGATTGAATGATGGTCAGGTGTTACTATTAAGAGGTCATTGTACAGGGAGGGGAGGAGATTAAGCGGTAACATCATCTATTGTCAGTAGTGATGTAATGATGGGTCAGTGTTATATATAGAAGGTCAGGTACAAGGTTGTGGAGGAGGAGATAAGCTGTGACATCGGTCAGTGTTATCTATATAGAGGTCATTGTACAGGGAGGAGGAGATAAGCTGTGACATCAGTGTTATCTATAGATGGGTCAGTGTTATCTATATAGAGGTCATTGTACAGAAAGGGGGAGGATATAAGCTGTGACATCATCTATTGTCAGTAGTGATGTAATGATGGGTTAATGATGGGAGGGGGAGGAGATAAGCTGTGACATCATCTCTTGTCAGTAGTGATGTAATGATGGGTCAGTGTTATGTATATAGAGGTCATTGTACAGGGAGTAGGAGGAGATAAGCTGTGAGGTGAGCATCATCTTGGTCAGTGTAGTGATTAATGATGAGGTCAGTGTTATCTTATAGAGGTCATTGTACGGGAATGGAGGAGAGGAGAAGCTGTGACCTCATCTATTTTCAGTCGTAAGTATGATGGGTCAGTGTTATCTATATAGAGGTCATTGGACAAGGGGGAGGAGGAAGATAAGCTGTGACATCGCGTCAGGTTATCTATATAGGAGGTCATTGTACAGGGAGGAGGAGGAATAGAGGTGTTTGTGACTGTGACATCATATTGTCAAAATGAGTGAGTAATGAGTGGCAGTGTTAATCTATACAGAGGTCGGGGTATGTTGTAAGGGAGGGGGAGGAGATAAGCTGTTGTGACATCATCTGTATCAGTTAGTGATGTAATGATGCGGTCAGTGCATATCTATAGAGGTCATTGACGGAGGGAGGGTGAAGGAGGTAGGATAAGCTTAGTGACATCATCTATTGGTCTTCATTAGTGATGTCATATGGGTCAGTGTGTATTCTAATGAGGTCATGCACATGGAAGGGGGGGAGGCAGATTAAGTTGTGTGACATCCCTCATTGTTCAGTAGGATGTAATGAATGTGGGTCAGGTTAGTTATCTTAGAAGACGGTTCATGGACTGGGAAGGGGGAGGAGATAAGCTGTGAAATCCATAACTATGTTAGTAGTGATGTAATGATGGGGCGGTTTGTCTATCTATAGGGTCATTGTACAGGGAGGGGAGGAGATAAGCTGTGACATATATTAGTGTCATAGTGATTTGTAATGAGGGTCAGTGTTCTATATCGAGGTCATTGTACAGAGGGGGAGAGGATAAGCTTTGACTCATACTTGTCAGAGTAGGATGTATAAGGATGGGTCAGTGTATTAATAGAGGTCATTGTACGGGAGGAGGAGAGAGATAGGCTTGTGACATCTACTGTCAGTAGTGATGTGATGAGGGTCAGTTGTACTCTATATAGAGGTCATGTACGGATGGGGAGGAGATAAGTATGTGACAAACATCTCTTGTCAGTTAGGAGTGTAATGATGAGGTCAGTTGTGAGTATATTAGAGAGTCATTGGAGGGAGTGGAGGGAGATAAGCTGTGACATCATCTCTTGGCATTCATTAGTGATGTAATGATTGGTCAGTGTTATCTATATAGAGGGTCATTGTACAGGGAGGGGGACGGTGATAAACTGTGACAATCATCTATGTGCCGTAGTTGATGGTAATGAGCGTCTAGTGTATCTATATAGAGGTCATTGTAAGGGAGGAGGGAGGAGATAGCTGTGAAACACACTATTGTCAGTAGTGATGGATGATGGTTCGTCAAAAGTGGTGTTATCTATATAGAGGATCATTGTAGAGAGAGGTGGAGGAGATAAGCTGTGAAAATCATCTAGTTGCCAGTAGTGATGTAATGATGGGTCGGTTATCTATATAGAGGTCATGTACAGGGAGGGGGAGGAGAGATAAGCTTGTGACATAATCGATTGTCAGTAGTGATGTGTAATGAGGGGTCCAGTGTTTTATATAGAGGTCATTGTACAGGGAGTGGGAGGGGATAAGCTGTGACATCACTTATTGTCATTAGTGATGTAATGAGGGTCAAGTGTTATCTTTATAGAGTTAATTGTCAGGTGGCGGGAGGGTGATAAGCGGTGCATCATCTATTGTCAGTAGTGAGTATGATTGGGGCAGTTTTATCTATATAGAGGTCATGTAACAGGGAGGGGGGAGGAGATAAGTATGACATTATCTATTAGATCAGTAGTGATTAATGATGTCAGTGGATCTTATAGAGTATTGTACAGGGAGGGGAGGAGATAAGCTAGACATATCTATGTCATAGTGATGGTATGATGGGTCCAGTTTATCTGTATAGAGGTCATGTACAGGAAGGGGGAGGAGATAGCTGTGGACATCATCTATTGTCAGTAGAGTGATGTAAAAGAATGGGTCGTGTTATTATATAGAGGTTCATGACAGGGGAGGGGGAGGAGATAACTGTTGTGACATTATCTATGTAGTAGTGATGTAATGTTGGGTCAGTGTTAATCTATATAGAGGTCTTTTGTAAGGAGGGGGAGGAGATAAGCTGGACATCATTTTGCAGTAGTGATGTAATGATGGGTCAGTGTAGTATATAGAGGTCATTGATACAGGGAGTAGGAGGATGATAAGCTGGGAATCATCTATTGTTCAGTAGTGATTGTAATGATGGTCAGTGTTACCATATAGAGGTCATTGTACAGGAGGAGGAGGAAGATAGAGTGTGACCTCATCTAGTGTGCAGTAGTGCGTTATGATGGGTCAGTGTTATACTAATAGAGGTCTGGTACAGGAGGAGTAGGCGGAGAAGCGATAGTGTGACATCATCTCGTGTGTTGAGTAGTGATGTAAGACTGGGTCAGTGGTTATGGTATATAGAGCGTCATGACTACAGGAAGTAGGAGGAGATAAGCTGTGAACCATCATTTGTCAAAGTAGTGATTGTATAATGTGGTCAGTGTTATATATAACGTCATTGTACTAGGAGGGGGAGGAGATAAGCTGTGACATCATCTATTGTCAGTAAGTGATGTAATGATGGGTCAGTGCTATCTATACGAGGTCAATGTACAGGGAGGGGGAGGAGTAAGCTGTGACATAGTCTATTGTCAGAGTCCTAGTAATGACGGGTCGTGTTGTCGTATATAGAGGACATTGTACAGAGGGGGAGAGGGAGGAGATAAGATGTGAAATCATCTATTAGATCAGTTAGTGAGAATGATGGGTCAGGTGTTCTCTATATAGAGGTGATTGCAACAGGGAGGGGGAGGAGATAAGCATTTGGACCATGGTATTGTCAGTATAGTGAGTAATGACGGGTATCAGTGTTATCTATATCAGAGGCATTTGTACAGGGAGGGGGGAGGAAATAAGCTTGGTGACTCATCTATTGTCAGTGTAAGTGATGTAATGAGAGTCGTGTTATCTATATAGAGGAAATGTACAGGAAGGGGGAGGAGATAAGCTGCTGTGACATCATCTATTGTCAGTAGTGATGTAATGACGGGTCAGTGTTATTTATATAGAGGACATTGTACAGGGAGGGGAGGAGATAAGCTGTGACATCATCTATGTCAGTAGTGATGTAATGATGGGTCAGTGTTATCTATATAGAGGTCATTGTACAGGGAGGGGAGGAGATAAGCTGTGACTCATCTATTGTCAGTAGTGATGTAATGATGGGTACGTGTTATTATATAGAGGTCATGTACAGGGAGGGGAAGGAGATAAGCTGTGACATCATCTATGTCGTAGGGATGTATGAGGGGCAAGTGTTATCTATATAGAGGTCATTGTCAGGAGGGGGAGGAGATAAGCTGTGACATCATCTATTGTCAGTAGTGATGTATTGAAGGCGTCGTTATCTATATAGAGGACATTGTAAGGGAGGAGGGGAGGAGATAAGCTGTGACATCATTATTGTCAGTAGTGATGTGATGGGTCAGTGTTATCTATAAGAGGAATTGACAGGGAGGGGGAGGAGATAAGCTGTGACATCATCTATTGTCAGTAGTGATGTAATGATGGGTCAGGTGTTATCTATATAGAGGACATTGTACAGGGAGGGGGGGAGATAAGCTTTGAACATCTTGTCAGTAGTGATGTAATGATGGATCAGTGTTATTTATGTAGAGGTCATCGTGACAAGATAACTGGCCTCAGTTTATTATTAGCTTAGATGCCAATGTTTTAATATTGCAGGATATAGTGATTTTTTATAAAAAAAGTTAACTAATTGAAAATACAAAGGAACATGCTTCCGCAAAAATCTGAAAAACCATGAAACCGACTCCTTTTCTAAGTAGATGACAATGACAATCCTAGAAGAACTATGCGGTATTCCTTGTGGTGTCACTAAGGAAACCTGGCCTGAGGTAAGAGGACAGGAGTTCCCTACATTCAGTTACGGAAACATTGTCGCTTCATGGTGGAGGGCTCCCGGAGATGTCCGAAGAAGATGACCCCCCACCTTATGAGGAGCTGTGTCCAGACGTCCAGCCAGTATGACATAAATTGTATCTACAAGAGGTCTTTCTGATGATTATTTGCCAGCTTTCAACCAGGATAATGTAGGTTTGGTCCTATGCTCTCTCCGGGCCACCCATAACATCTTGATGTTCCCCGTCCTCCAGAATACTGTGAGCTGCCTCCTCATACTCACTAGAAGATCCTCACCACTAGAGCGTCATCCTCCATCTCTCTCAGAAGATCTCACCACTAGAGGGTCATCAACCATCTCCGTCAGGAGCCCTTCACCCACTAAAGGTCAACCACCATCTCTCTCAGAAGAATCCTACACCTTCACCAGACTCAGGATATCCTGCGCACCGACGCGATGTTTCTTCATTCCGACCTCAGCTCTCGAGTTGTTTGACCTGTTCTGTGATAAACTTCATCCTCTTCCCGCTGCTGGGATTTGTTCCTCATAATATTTTCTGAAGTAAGATATATAATCCAGGGAGAAGACAGATGTGGGGATCTAAGTGGACAAATCAGTGGCATAGTATTTTATCTATCTAGATATACAAGAAAAACAGGCAGGTATAATGGTAAAAATTACAAGGGCCAGGCTGGGGCGGGTATTTATAATAATAAATGTGTACTTACTCCTCTGGCATGCTGAGGCCGCGTGCGGTCCGTTGATCCGTGTACCCTGTTTGTGTACAGGGGCACAGCAGTCGAGCACTGGGAGCTTCGGCCGGCGAGTGGCCGGCTCCTCCCATCCGTTCCCTATCTCTCAGCGTTCTCCCTTGTAAGTGCTGGGAGATATATTGGATGGGTACTTTCAGCCAGCAGGAAGCTCCCTTGGCGCTCGTAAACAAACCGGTGCACAGAGAACGGATCCCCTTTTCAAGTATAATACGAGGGTGGAAATGCATTTGAAACCAGCCTTCCCTAGTAATATTAGCGCAGCCTTATTAAGCCTGCAGCCCTGTAGTATATAGCCTGCCAGTCCAGTATTTCTGGTACTGTATTATAGCCGACAGCCCACTGTTAGTGTATGTATTATCTTACTAGTGTCTGTGGTGTAATGTCTGTATTATCTGTTACTAGTGTGCAGTGTATGTAATGTCCTGTATTATCTGTACTAGTGTCGTAGTTGTATGTAATGTCTGTATTATCTTGTATAGTGTCTGTAGTGTATAATGTCTGTATTATCTGTATTTTAGCTAGTGTCTGTAGTGTATGTAATGTCTGTATTATCTGTACTAGTGTCTGTAGTGTAATGTATGTACTGTATTATCTGTATGAGTGTCTGCAGTGTATGTAGTGTCTTGTCTATCTGTACTAGTGTCTGCAGTGTTGCAATGTTATCTGTAACTAGTGCCTGCAGTTGTATGCAATGTTGTATTATCTTACTAGGTCTGTAGTTAGTATGTAGTGTCTGTATTATTCTGTACTAGTGTCTGCCAGGTAGTATGTAGTGTGTGTATTAATCTGTACTAATGTCTGGCAGTAGTAATGTCTGTAGATATCTGGTTCTGTGTCTGACAGTGTCTGTATTATCTGTACTAGTGTCTGTAGTGTATGTAATGTCTGTATTATCTGTACTAGTGTCTGTAGTGTATGTAATGTCTGTATTATCTGTACTAGTGTCTGTAGTGTATGTATTGTCTGTATTATCTGTACTAGTGTCTGTAGTGTATGTAATGTCTGTATTATCTGTACTAGTGTCTGCAGTGTATGTAGTGTCTGTATTATCTGTACTAGTGTCTGCAGTGTATGTAGTGTCTGTATTATCTGTACTAGTGTCTGTAGTGTATGTAATGTCTGTATTATCTGTACTAGTGTCTGTAGTGTATGTAATGTCTGTATTATCTGTACTAGTGTCTGCAGTGTATGTAGTGTGTGTATAATCTGTACTAGTGTCTGTAGTGTATGTAATGTCTGTATTATCTGTACTAGTGTCTGTAGTGTATGTAGTGTGTGTATTATCTGTACTAGTGTCTGGCTGAGCTCTGCTGCTAGAAATTAGATGTTCTGCACACCATCTCGGATCAGTGTCACTTCTCAGTTAACGGCACCTTTGGGCTGGAGTGTTTTTGCGCCCGTTTTTGCGCCTAAATGAAAAGTCGCAAGCGTTGAATATCATTAGGCGCAGCAAAACATCTGGATTGGTAAGATAGATGAGGGAAAGCCGGTTATTTTTGCTGCACGGCTAGTTTGGCGTTTAATTGCAAAAATGGCGCAAAAACGGTGTGCCTGAATGAAAAGACGAAACGAGTGATACATGTGGCCCATAATTTTTTCTCTGTCTTGTAGATTCACAGAGGAGATAGATTCGCAGAAGAAAAGTATTACAATACAGTCACTTGCCTGAACCTGTCTCTGTTCATATTCAATACTGTTCTGTACATGTCATTATGTGTCATGCTCCCGGTCTTACTTAGGAAAGGGGGTGACAATGGATCATCATCATCATCTTCTGGATCCTCCTCGTCAAGTTATTTTTGGGCGCTCTAACTTCACTGAATCTGTAACAATATTAAAGGGAACCTGTCATCAGATGTCACCCCTTTAAACTACTAGTAATGAAATGTCTAGAATTCCGCCCATTATGTGAATTCTCACCTGTTTACATATTAAAAACTACCTACAAAGTGATGTACAAATGAGCCAAGAAGAGTCACTTTACACCAGAGATGAGTCACTTTTTGAGGCTGCACAAAAGAGCATTACATCCAATGATTCTTCGGTTGTATAGCATCCCAGAGACATGTCGTGATTTCATATTAAAGATAAGAATCTTGTTTTTGTTCTGGAAGCCACACAACTAAAGATATTGGGGCAGATTTACTTACCCGGTCTGTTCGCAATCCAGCGGTGCGTTCTCTGCGCTGGATTCGGGTCCGGCCGGGATTCATCAAGGCAGTTCCTCCGACGTCCACCAGGTGGCGCTGCTGCGCTGAAGTCCGCTGGAATGCCTCGAAATACGCCGGCCTATCCAGGATGAAGCTGAGTGAAATTTTCGCGACACAATTTTTTTTTTAAATGCGGCGGGTTTTCATTCCACCACGCCCCCCGATTTCCGTTGCGTGCATACCGGCGCCGATGCGCCAAATTCCGATCTCGTGCGACAAAAACCCCGGGGCAATACAGGTACAATCGTCGCAAATCGGAAATATTCGGGTAACACGTCGGGAAAACGCGAATCGGGCCCTTAGTAAATGACCCCCATTGGCTCTTAAAGAAAGAAAATGGGTACTGGATCTTTATCTGCAGCAAGAATATCAAACTTTGCCTTTAACCACTTGCATCTCCGGTTCTGTAGCTCAAGCCTGATGTGATCTGAAAAATGTAATTCTTAACCTTAATATGACACCAAACATAGATGCCACAGAACATAAAATAGGGGGCATCTGAAGTGACACATCACCTGCAGCCTCTAAACTTGACTCATCTCTGGCACAATATGAAACCTCTCTACTCCTTTGGATATGACTTAGGGAGTTTTGTTTTTGTTTTTTTTTGCATGGTAAACTGATAGAAAAAATTCTATAAAAATGCTATAATGAATATTTTATACTCACACTAAGATAGTGCTGGTAGATAGTGGGGTAAAGGCAGGCGATAGTGTCCCTTTAAGAGCTTAAAGATGTTTTATCTGTAGAGTATTTTACTTTTTGGAACTGCTGTTCTTCTGTCCATGTGATGTGATGGAGCCGCCCGGCTCATTATATATCACACACCTCCTATTCCTCTCTGTGATAATACCGGCTCATGCACCTGCCTGTCCATCACATCACCACGGACAGATTTATACTCACTGGAAGTAAACGTAGAAGCTTCATATAGGATGACAGCAAGCAGAGATCTAGAAAACCGTGTGGAATTGATAAAGAAAGTACATTGACAAATTTTCCTTCAACAAACAATATCAATAATTTGCTGAATGTGGACAGCCCCTTTAAATATATATATATATATATATATATATATATATATATATATATATATATAAACCTGTTTTCTGGTATAACTTAACCAGTGGGTGCAATCACACTTAAAGGGGTTGGCCACTTTACTTGATGTTTTTGTAATGAATGAGTAGGTTGTGGGGAACAATATACCAATTACCAATATACATCTAGTAATAGTTCTGCTCCACTTTCCTGATATGTAAAGTAAAGTCTCCTGTCTTATACCTCATCAGTCAGAGATTCTTGTCCATAACATGGCCGCAGATGGAGGGTCATGTGATCTCTAACTGTCCATGTGCAATCGCCCTGCCCGCCCAGGACCTGGCAGGGCGATTGCTCATGTACTGTTAGAAATCACATGACCCTCTATCTGTGGCCATTTTATGGTCAGGATTCTCTGGCTGATGAGAAAAAGGACAGGAGGCTTCACTTTACATATCAAGAAAGCGGACAAAAAAAGTGGCCAACCCCTTTAATAAATATACTCCTTCTGAAGTACTAATCAGGACACCAGAAGAAGATAAGCTCCACCCCCTACTTACTGCTACAAGGACTCTTCCTCAAATGTGACCTTTCTGATTTTAGGGGGAGGAGCTGACCTCTTATAAATTTTTAGGTCACTTTAATAGACATTTAGGGGGCAGGAAGTGCAGAGCCCTGACTCAATGACCTCTTCCCACCGGTCTATAAATCACCTTCAATAAATGTAAAATTGATATTCAGTTGAAAAGAGCTCCAAGTGTGTAATTTTTTTTCTTATTATTTTTTTTTTTGCTTCTCCTGATTGTTATTACTAAAAATCGACTTAAAGAAATATAATTAAAATACATATTTAAAGATTATCCTTATTATAAATCATTATATGAAAATGTAGGATGTAAATATAACATAAATATTTTAAGATACATTTTTTATTCAATTACGGAATATGTAAATAAAACACAAATTATAAATTTATTAGCATTTATCGTGTATGATGTGTTATTTTTATTCATTCTTATTATTGGTTATTTTTTTAATTTATTTTTGTTTAGGAAGTTTTCATTTTGTTTGGAATTCTTATTATCACAGTATAATGAAATTATTATTTTAGGTGTCACCGAATATACTGATATCAATAGCCGTTTAATTATAAACCATAATTCACTGGGAAAAAAAAACGGGTATTCAGATAAAACATAATTTTAAAGTATAAATTTTTTTTATAAGTATAAAAAATAATAGCTAAAAATAGTAACAAAAATAATAATAATAATAATGATGATGATAATAATAATAATGGAACCTAAAATAATAAATAATACACTGAAAAAAAACGGGTATTCAGATAAAAAATTACTTTTAATAGACGTCTTGGGATAAAAATTGAAAGGGACATGCAAATTTAAAAGTTAACCATTGCTATAAACAAGCAGCAAGGGTTACTTCAATTAAGGAATGGTGGAAATTGAAAATCTCCCAGTTCCGTCTCCTACCACTAGGTGTCATCAAAGTACAGTGGTACCACTTCTCATATATGGAGCTTTTGTCACTGAAAGATGCAATCCATCCAAGAGATACTGGGGGTCATTTACTAAGGGCCCGATTCGTTATTTTCCAACAGGGTTTCCGAATATTTCCGATTTGCGCCGATTTTCCCTGCATTGCCCCGGGATTTTGGTGCACGCGATCGGATTGTGGCGCATCGGCGCCGGCATGCACGCAACGGAGATCGGGGGCGTGGCCGTAAAAAAACCAGACGGATTCGGAAAAACCGCCGCATTTTAAAAAAAAAAGTGTTGCTTGACACGCGCTTACCTTCACCCACGATAGGACGGTGAACTTCAGTGCACTCCGACGGACTTCAGCGCAGCAGCGACACCTGGTGGACATCGCGGGGACCTGGCTTAGTGAATCCCGGCCGGACCCGAATCCTTCGCAGAGAACGCACTGCTGGATCGCGAATGGACCAGGTAAGTAAATCTGCCCCACTGTCACTTAGAGAGGTACCAGAGATAATGCGCGATCAGCGGCGCGTTCACTGCGGAGGATTCGGGTCCGGCCGGGATTCACTAAGGTAGTTCCTTCGATGTCCACCAGGTGGCGCTGCTGCGCTGAAGTTCATCGGAGTGCACCGGAGTTCACCATCCTCCGCTGGGAGCAGGTAAGCGCGTGTCAAGCGACACTTTTTTTAAAAAATGCAGCGGTTTTTCCGAATCCATCGGGTTTTCGTACCGTCACACCCCCGATTTCCGTTGCGTGCATATCGGTGCCGATGCACCAAAAGCCAATTGCGTGTGCCAAAATCCGGGGGCAATTCAAGGAAAATCAGCACAAATCGGAAATATTTGGATAACCCGTCGGAAAAACGCAAATCGGGCCCTTAGTAAATGACCCCCCATGTAACCAGCCTCTCTCCTTATACAAGGTAATATCTCTTATTCCACCACCCACTCTGGATATGTTATGTACTCCAATGTATATACACACCTCCACATGTACAGCATCCTCCTGTGCATCATGAGTCTCAGATACACAGTTTCCCTATTAGGTGCATTTGTGACCTGCACACTGTGATGTTTTATGCATCCACACTCTTACTGTCTTCTGAGTGCATTTGTAGCTCTGCACTTCACACAGTATCAGTCTAATACACATTGGGGCACATTTACTTACCCGGTCCATTTGCGTTCCAGCGGCGGCTTCTCGGACGAGCGTTCGGGTCTTCCGGCGATTCATGAAGGTCCTGCGCCCGAGGTCCACCAGGAGGTCCGCCGAGTTGCGTCGGAGTTCACTGATCTCTTCAAGGTGCATGTGAGTATGGCCCGTGCGACCAACCGATCGCGTGCGCCAAAATCCCGGGGCAATTCAGGGGAAATCGTCGCAAATCGGAAATATTCGGCTAACACGTCGGGAAAACGCGAATCGGGCCCTTAGTAAATGACTCCCACTCTGTTGTTTCTCCGTGCACACTGCCAACAATTCTGAATGCGCTTAGTTACTATGCACCCTACATATACAGACGTTACATGCAGACCTAGCTGCTATTACATGCACACCTAGCTGCTATTACATGCACACCTAGCTGCTATTACATGCACACTGTCATAGTCTCATCATCTCTCTCCATATACCTCTCCATCTCCATCTCTCTCCATCCAGTGGTACCACTGTACTTTGATGACACCTAGTGGTAGGAGACGGAACTGGGAGATTTTCAATTTCCACCATTCCTTAATTGAAGTAACCCTTGCTGCTTGTTTATAGCAATGGTTAACTTTTAAAATTTGTGTGTCCCTTTCAATTTTTATCCCAAGACGTCTATTAAAAGTAATTTTTTATCTGATTACCTGTTTTTTTTCAGTGTATTATTTATTATTTTAGGTTCCATTATTATTATTATCATCATCATCATTATTATTATTATTTTTGTTACTATTTTTAGCTATTATTTTTTATACCTAACCCCTGATTCACACTTTACACTGTAATGACCAGGCTGTTAGTTTACATTCGCCATCAATGTTTTCTAGAAGTTATAACTTTGTGATTTTTCAGTTTATATATCGCTCTGTGGGGTCTTTTATCTTGCGGGACAAAGTGTACTTTGTAATAGTAAAATTTGGGGTTTTGTTTGTCCGTCTGCTGAACTTTTATTTACTCCCTCTGTACAAAGCATTTAGAAAAGAACGAAATGTGATGCTGTTTTATCAGTAAAAAGTTTTCTCAATTTTTTGCACCACTTGAATAACAAAAACATTTTCCCTCTGGGTCTGTATGTATCGGGCGACACCAAATTTATAGTTAGTTTTTTTTAAATAATCCAACAAAAACTTTTTTGAATGACTCTTGAAATTTTTGTGTGAAGATTGATTTCAAATTTTCAACTCAGGAATTGTTTATCCTTTAATTTTTTTTCTTGTATGAGATTATTATTATTCTATTTGTCCAGCTGGGGTTGGTACGGGTGTGAAAGTACATGATGTGTGTATTTTTCCTTTTATTTTTTTTTTATCAGGTGAGTGTTTTTTTGTTGTGTTCGGCATTTTCTTTGTTTTTTCTTTAGAGTCCTTCTTGTTTGTTTTTTTTTTAAATAAAACCTTTAATTTTTCCATTATGCATTTACTTTGTCAGACAGGTCTGATACACAGAATCACTCGTATAGGGCAGTCTATTAAACAGCGATGCCCCTGGCCTATTAGAAACAAGACCCCAACCCTCGCCCACCTCTGTGATCCCCCTTTGCAGTCCATAGCATAGAATGATGTTTTCTGTTGGACGTATTTGCAACCAATGGCAGCACGACCTCAGCTCATCTATAAGTGCAGAGAGAATGAAGAAAAACAAGGCAGCTCCAGGCTGACACACTGGGGCTCATTTACTTACCCGGTCCTGTGACAATCCAGCGGCGGGTTCTCTGACACTGATTCAGGTTCTGCCGGGATTCACTTCCGTGCGCCAATATCCACTAGGTGTCGCTGCTGCGCTGAGGTCCGCCGGAGTTCACCTTCTATTTCTTGGTGCAGGTAAGCGCGTGTCAAGCGACACTTTTTTTAATTTAAATACCGCAGTTTTTCCGAATCCGTCGGGTTTTCCGATGGCCACGGCCCCGATTTCCATCGCATGCAACCCGGCACCGAAAGCCGATCCCGTGCGCCAAAATCCCGGCGGAATTCGGCGCAAATCGGAAATCAGCGGGATACCCGACGGAATCGCGCGATTCGGGCCCTTAGTAAATGACCCCCATTGTAACGATGTCTCCGTTACTTGTTGCAGCACAAGTAAAAATTCAGGTGAAGGCTTAATAAAATCTGCTCCAGACTCCTGCTGGCTAGGAACGCCGCGGGACCTGCGCCTCCTCATAAGATAGGGGTACGACCATCAGGGTAAAAACCAGTGTGAAAAACGTTATCTAAATAACACCACCATACAGTATCTAATAATACCACCATACAGTATCTAATAATACCACCATACAGTATCTAAATAATACCATCATACAGTATCTAAATAATACCATCATACAGGATATAAATAATACCATCATACAGTATATAAATAATACCATCATACAGTATAGAAATAATACCATCATACAGGATTTAAATAATACCATCATACAGTATCTAAATAATACCATCATACAGGATATAAATAATACCATCATACAGTATCTAAATAATACCATCATACAGGATATAAATAATACCATCATACAGTATAGATAATAATACCATCTACAGGATTTAAATAATACAATCATACAGTATCTAAATAATACCATCATACAGGATATTAATATACCATCATACAGGATATAAATAATACCATCATACAGTATCTAAATAATATCATCATACAGGATATAAATAATACCACCATACAGGATATAAATAATACCATCATACAGTATATAAATAATACTATCATACAGGATATAAATAATACCATCATACAGTATCTAAATAATACCATCATACAGTATATAAATAATACCACCATACAGTATCTAAATAATACAAACATAGAGTATCTAAATAATACCACCATACAGTATCTAAATAACACCACCACACAGTATCTAAATAATACCATCATACAGTATATAAATAACACCACCATACAGTATCTAAATAATACAACCATAGAGTATCTAAATAATACCATCATACAGTATATAAATAACACCACCATACAGTATCTAAATAATACCATCATACAGTATATAAATAATACCACCATACAGTATATAAATAATACCACCATACAGTATCTAAATAACACCACCATACAGTATATAAATAATACCACCATACAGTATCTAAATAATACTATCATACAGTATATAAATAACACCACCATACAGTGTATAAATAACACCACCATACAGTATCTAAATAACACCACCATACAGTATATAAATAACACCACCATACAGTATATAAATAATACCACCATACAGTGTATACATAACACCACCATATAGTGTATAAATAACACCACCATACAGTATATAAATAATACCACCATACAGTATCTAAATAATACTATCATACAGTATCTAAATAACACCACCATACAGTGTATAAATAACACCACCATACAGTATATAAATAATACTATCATACAGTATATAAATAACACCACCATACAGTATCTAAATAACACCACCATACAGTGTATAAATAACACCACCATACAGTGTATAAATAACACCACCATACAGTATATAAATAATATCACCATACTGGGGTCATTTACTAAGGGCCCGATTCACGTTTTCCCTACGTGTTACCTGCATATTTCGGATTTGGGCCGATTTTCCCTGTATTGCCCCAGGTTTTTGGCACACGCGATCGTATTGTGGCGCATTGGCTCCGGCATGCACGCGATGGAAATCGGGGGGCGTGGCCGAACGAAAACCTGACGGATGCGGAGAAACCGCTACATTTTTTTTTTTTTTTTTTATTGAAAATATTCTAATATACATGTACAATACCATTCCTCAAAAATACATATGTACAAACAAATAAATACCATATAAGTTATACAATATTGCACATAGTACTAAAGTGCGGTCTAAACTTATGAAGCCCATACTGCCCCCCCTACCCTCCCACCCCCTCCCCCTCCCACCCTACCAGGAGGATGATGGGGAGACTCGAGACTGACCATCTAGACCAGAACTAAGCAAGAGGAAAAAAAAAAAATATATATATATATATATAAAAAGTAAATAAAAAGAGTAAAACATAAAAATAAGATAAAAAAAATAATAATGATAGTAATAATAACAAAAAAACCTGTCTTATATACCCACACACCAGATCTTCTTCCATTGATTTATAAATCCACCTCTTTCTGCGGTAAGTTTCTCGTAGCTTTTACATTTTTGTACCTCTGCCATAAATTCTCCGCAAGACGGGGTTACTGCACTACCCCACTTCCTGGCGATAATCAATCTAGACAGGAACAGAAGTTTATGGACTATCAGCCTTTTCCTAGACTCATCTCTCCCCAAGTCTATGAGACCTAGGAGCAGAACCCGGGCTGAAAAAGTAAGTCTCAAATTATAAGTACCATTTATAAAGTCCAGTATCTCACTCCAATAGTCCCTCAACTTCTGACAACCGAAAGCTACATGAAGAAAGTCCGCATTCTCCAGGGGACACCTCCGACATCTAGAATCGGCCCTAAGTTTCATTTTAAATAAACCCGTGGGCGTATAATATAACTGGTGAATAAAATTAAATTGAACTATCTTATGATTCCAAGACTGAGAAGACAATCCGATACCTTTACAACACAATTTCCAGTGCTCTTCCGATATCTCCCCAACTTGCATGTGCCATTTATTTCTCGAGGGATGAACCACCCCTTTCGCAAACCCGTGCATAACATATTTATACATCTGTGAAGTCACCTTCTTCCTAAGACTAGTGCTAGTCAAAAATTCTATTCCTACATCGGTGCATAAGGTAAATCTATCTTTACACCTCACCGCATTAAATGCGTGCTGTAACTGCATAAATCGAAGAAAACTCGAATCCATCCCTGTGAAACGATTCCCAAACATCATATAATCACATAAATGAAACCCATCCAAAATCTGTGAGAAAAATCGAACCCCCTTCTTAAACCAGTGCTCACTATCTGGAATAGATTTAAATTCATCAAAGTGAAAATTCTCCCATATTGGGGTAAACCACAAAATACCCTTTATACCCTTTAACTTTTTATATGTTCCCCAACATCTATCCAATAACTTCGCCATGTGAATATTCTTATAATTATTAAATCTAAATTCCCCACTTTCTAACAAAGAAAAAATGGATTCCCTGCTTCCCACACTAAGCTCTATTAACCTACCATAGGCACTGCAGTTCTTTCTTATAACTAAGAAAGCAAGTTGGGAGGCCAAAAAGTAACCAAAGAAATAGGGAACCCCCAACCCCCCATCCTCCAGAGAACAATAGAGAGAGGGTAACCCGATCCGGGCCCGCCTTTTCCCCCAAATCAAATCTCTGACCAAACCTTCAAGAATTCTGAACAGTTTCCCGGAGAGCCAAATTGGGGACACCGCTAGAGGGTAAAGGAGCTGTGGGAGGAGGATCATTTTGACAATAGCTACCCTATCAGCTCTAGAAAAGGGCATTTTTATCCACCCCGAAATATTCCTTCTTAACTTATTAATGAGCGGGGTTATGTTTAATTCCACAAACCTCCCAAAATCCCCGGAAACCCGTATACCTAAGTATTTAAAGGAAGCACCCCTTTCTAACCGGGAGATAGGGAGGTCTTCCTCTCTTCCCACTCCATCCAACGGTAGGAGGACTGATTTGCCCCAATTGATCTTTAATCCTGAAAAGAATCCGAACCCATCCACCAATTTAATGGCCTCCTTTATAGAGTCATCTGAAGTCTGGATCGTCAACAAAATATCATCCGCATAAAGCGAAATCTTGTCCCCCTCTCCCCCACACCCCCAGCCCTTGATGTGGTTGGACTCCCGAATCAAAATAGCCAACGGCTCAATAAATAGGGCAAAGAGGAGGGGGGAGAGGGGGCATCCCTGCCTAGTCCCTCTATACAGTTGGAAAGGTTCAGAAAGCAAACCATTAACACACATCCTCGCTATGGGGGAGTGATACATGATCTTAACCCACCTAGCGAAATCCCCACCTAACCCAAATCTGTCCATCACCTTCCATAAGTAAGGCCACTCCACCCTGTCAAACGCTTTAACAGCGTCTAATGACAGGATGGAGCGGTCCCCCCTACTTCCCAACTGCATATCTGAGAACAGCCTATGGAGATTATGTCCCGTACTCCTTGACGGGATAAACCCGTTTTGATCCGGGTGAACAATGACGGAGATTACCTTTTTTAATATGGAGGAAAGAATTTTTGCTAAAATTTTTATGTCGGAATTCAATAGAGAAATTGGTCTATAAGATCCCATCTCAGCTCCATCTTTATCCTTCTTAAGGATCAATACTATGGCAGCCTCCGTCATTGATCCCCGTATCGCCCCCTCTACATATGCTGCTGTAAACACCGATTCTAGTATTGGAGACAGAACATTTTGATACTTTCTATAGAAGGCGGAGGGTAAACCATCTAGTCCGGGTGCTGAGTCTGACGTTGAAGTCCTAATGGCCTCCAAAATCTCTTCTACCCCTATAGGGTTATTCAAAGGGAGCCTCTCTTCTTCTGACAAACTAGGGATAGGGATCGATTCCAGAAAGCCATTTAACTGACCATCCATGTACCTTACTTCAGATGCGTAGAGCGCCTCATAAAAGAGCCTAAAGCTCTCCAGTATTGCTCTTTGATCTTGGACCAGTTTCCCAGTGTGGTCCAGAATAGCATGAACCCCTTGGTTACTCTCTTTTTTTTTAAGAAAGTTAGCCAAAAGTTTACCCGGTTTACCCCCCTCCGCATAATTTCTATATCCCCTAAAGAAAGCTCTATGTTGGGATTTCTCAGTCATGAAGGTGGTATAAGCCAGTTGGGACTCCAGAAACTTATCTCTATCTGCTTCCGTAGAGGTAGCAGCCCAGGTTTTTTGGTTAAGGTCTAATTCTCTTTTAAGTTTAAGCTCCATCTGTCTAAATTCCTTTTTCTTCCAGTTAATCTCTGAAAAAAAGATACCACGCAGATAAGCTTTCAATGAATCCCACACCCTCCATGGTTCCCCGCTCCCCGAGTTACGGGACCAGAATTCTTGAATCAATCTATTGATCTTCTCCTCATTATTCAGGATTGCAAGCCAATGAGGGTTAAGTCTAAAAAAGCTTCCTCTTTCCAAACATGTTCCCTTCTGTAACCTCAATAAGAGGGATATCCCACCATGGTCAGAGACCGCTATAGACTCATACTTCATTCTCGCAATAAAGCCAAGGAAGGCATCATTAGCCAAGCATAAGTCAATCCTGGAGAGAGATGAATGAGTCCGACTAAAACAAGAGAACGCAGGTTTATCCAAGTATTTAGTGCGCCAGACATCCTTAAGTGACCAACTCTCGCAGAAAGTTCTTAAGCCTGAGGACCCCCTATCCCTATGCCCGGCAGAACTGCTCAGGCTACGTCTGTCCAGGTCTCCATCGAGAACTGCGTTAAAATCCCCTAGGACCAGAACCGGATTGTCCTCTCTATCTCTAGTAAACTGAGTTAACTCATTTAGAACTTCCATTGAAAAGGGGGGCGGGATGTATATAAAGGCCAGGACGCACAGGATTTTATATAAAGAGCAGAATAAGAAGATGAATCTCCCCTTTTTATCTGTCTTGACCGCTAAAATTTTAATATCCACCCTATTATGAATAAGAACGGATACTCCCCTGGAGAATGCGGACCCGCAAGAATGAAAGACAAAAGATGCCCACCTTCTATCTAACCAGGCCGTAGTGTCGGGAGTAAGGTGTGTCTCTATTAAACAAGCGATACCAGGCAAATGACGGGCCACTATATCATTTACAATACATCGCTTACGGCGATCATTCAGGCCCCTGACATTCCACACATAAACCTGAGTAGACATAGATTAAAAAGAAGAAAAGGAAAAAAAAAAAAAAAAAAAAAAAAAAAAAAAGGAAAAGAAAAAAAAATATATATATAAAAAGTAAATAAAAAGAGTAAAACATAAAAATAAGATAAAAAAAATAATAATGATAGTAATAATAACAAAAAAACCTGTCTTATATACCCACACACCAGATCTTCTTCCATTTATTTATAAATCCACCTCTTTCTGCGGTAAGTTTCTCGTAGCTTTTACATTTTTGTACCTCTGCCATAAATTCTCCGCAAGACGGGGTTACTGCACTACCCCACTTCCTGGCGATAATCAATCTAGCCAGGAACAGAAGTTTATGGACTATCAGCCTTTTCCTAGACTCATCTCTCCCCAAGTCTATGAGACCTAGGAGCAGAACCCGGGCTGAAAAAGTAAGTCTCAAATTATAAGTACCATTTATAAAGTCCAGTATCTCACTCCAATAGTCCCACAACTTCTGACAACCGAAAGCTACATGAAGAAAGTCCGCATTCTCCAGGGCACACCTTCGGCATCTAGAATCGACCCTAAGTTTCATTTTAAATAAACCCCTGGGCGTATAATATAACTGGTGAATAAAATTAAATTGAACTATCTTATGATTCCAAGACTGAGAGGACAATCCGATACCTTTACAACACAATTTCCAGTGCTCTTCCGATATCTCCCCAACTTGCATGTGCCATTTATTTCTCGAGGGATGAACCACCCCTTTCGCAAACCCGTGCATAACATATTTATACATCTGTGAAGTCACCTTCTTCCTAAGACTAGTGCTAGTCAAAAATTCTATTCCTACATCGGTGCATAAGGTAAATCTATCTTTACACCTCACCGCATTAAATGCGTGCTGCAACTGCATAAATCGAAGAAAACTCGAATCCATCCCTGTGAAACGATTCCCAAACATCATATAATCACATAAATGAAACCCATCCAAAATCTGTGAGAAAAATCGAACCCCCTTCTTAAACCAGTGCTCACTATCTGGAATAGATTTAAATTCATCAAAGTGAAAATTCTCCCATATTGGGGTAAACCACAAAATACCCTTTATACCCTTTAACTTTTTATATGTTCCCCAACATCTATCCAATAACTTCGCCATGTGAATATTCTTATAATTATTAAATCTAAATTCCCCACTTTCTAACAAAGAAAAAATGGAATCCCTGCTTCCCACACTAAGCTCTATTAACCTACCATAGGCACTGCAGTTCTTTCTTATAACTAAGAAAGCAAGTTGGGAGGCCAAAAAGTAACCAAAGAAATAGGGAACCCCCAGCCCCCCATCCTCCAGAGAACAATAGAGAGAGGGTAACCCGATCCGGGCCCGCCTTTTCCCCCAAATCAAATCTCTGACCAAACCTTCAAGAATTCTGAACAGTTTCCCGGAGAGCCAAATTGGGGACACCGCTAGAGGGTAAAGGAGCTGTGGGAGGAGGATCATTTTGACAATAGCTACCCTATCAGCTCTAGAAAAGGGCATTTTTATCCACCCAGAAATATTCCTTCTTAACTTATTAATGAGCGGGGTTATGTTTAATTCCACAAACCTCCCAAAATCCCCGGAAACCCGTATACCTAAGTATTTAAAGGAAGCACCCCTTTCTAACCGGGAGATAGGGAGGTCTTCCTCTCTTCCCACTCCATCCAACGGTAGGAGGACTGATTTGCCCCAATTGATCTTTAATCCTGAAAAGAATCCGAACCCATCCACCAATTTAATGGCCTCCTTTATAGAGTCATCTGAACTCTGGATCGTCAACAAAATATCATCCGCATAAAGCGAAATCTTGTCCCCCTCTCCCCCACACCCCCAGCCCTTGATGTGGTTGGACTCCCGAATCAAAATAGCCAACGGCTCAATAAATAGGGCAAAGAGGAGGGGGGAGAGGGGGCATCCCTGCCTAGTCCCTCTATACAGTTGGAAAGGTTCAGAAAGCAAACCATTAACACACATCCTCGCTATGGGGGAGTGATACATGATCTTAACCCATCTAGCGAAATCCCCACCTAACCCAAATCTGTCCATCACCTTCCATAAGTAAGGCCACTCCACCCTGTCAAACGCTTTAACAGCGTCTAATGACAGGATGGAGCGGTCCCCCCTACTTCCCAACTGCATATCTGAGAACAGCCTATGGAGATTATGTCCCGTACTCCTTGACGGGATAAACCCGTTTTGATCCGGGTGAACAATGACGGAGATTACCTTTTTTAATCTGGAGGAAAGAATTTTTGCTAAAATTTTTATGTCGGAATTCAATAGAGAAATTGGTCTATAAGAGCCCATCTCAGCTCCATCTTTATCCTTCTTAAGGATCAATACTATGGCAGCCTCCGTCATTGATCCCCGTATCGCCCCCTCTACATATGCTGCTGTAAACACCGATTCTAGTATTGGAGACAGAACATTTTGATACTTTCTATAGAAGGCGGAGGGTAAACCATCTAGTCCGGGTGCTGAGTCTGACGTTGAAGTCCTAATGGCCTCCAAAATCTCTTCTACCCCTATAGGGTTATTCAAAGGGAGCCTCTCTTCTTCTGACAAACTAGGGATAGGGATCGATTCCAGAAAGCCATTTAACTGACCATCCATATACCTTACTTCAGATGCGTAGAGCGCCTCATAAAAGAGCCTAAAGCTCTCCAGTATTGCTCTTTGATCTTGGACCAGTTTCCCAGTATGGTCCAGAATAGCATGAACCCCTTGGTTACTCTCTTTTTTTTTAAGAAAGTTAGCCAAAAGTTTACCCGGTTTACCCCCCTCCGCATAATTTCTATATCCCCTAAAGAAAGCTCTATGTTGGGATTTCTCAGTCATGAAGGTGGTATAAGCCAGTTGGGACTCCAGAAACTTATCTCTATCTGCTTCCGTAGAGGTAGCAGCCCAGGTTTTTTGGTTAAGGTCTAATTCTCTTTTAAGTTTAAGCTCCATCTGTCTAAATTCCTTTTTCTTCCAGTTAATCTCTGAAAAAAAGATGCCACGCAGATAAGCTTTCAATGAATCCCACACCCTCCATGGTTCCCCGCTCCCTGAGTTACGAGACCAGAATTCTTGAATCAATCTATTGATCTTCTCCTCATTATTCAGGATTGCAAGCCAATGAGGGTTAAGTCTAAAAAAGCTTCCTCTTTCCAAACATGATCCCTTCTGTAACCTCAATAAGAGGGATATCCCACCATGGTCAGAGACCGCTATAGACTCATACTTCATTCTCGCAATAAAGCCAAGGAAGGCATCATTAGCCAAGCATAAGTCAATCCTGGAGAGAGATGAATGAGTCCGACTAAAACAAGAGAACACAGGTTTATCCAAGTATTTAGTGCGCCAGACATCCTTAAGTGACCAACTCTCGCAGAAAGTTCTTAAGCCTGAGGACCCCCTATCCCTATGCCCGGCAGAACTGCTCAGGCTACGTCTGTCCAGATCTCCATCGAGAACTGCGTTAAAATCCCCTAGGACCAGAACCGGATTGTCCTCTCTATCTCTAGTAAACTGAGTTAACTCATTTAGAACTTCCATTGAAAAGGGGGGCGGGATGTATATAAAGGCCAGGACACACAGGATTTTATATAAAGAGCAGAATAAGAAGATGAATCTCCCCTTTTTATCTGTCTTAACCGCTAAAATTTTAATATCCACCCTATTATGAATAAGAACGGATACTCCCCTGGAGAATGCGGACCCGCAAGAATGAAAGACAAAAGATGCCCACCTTCTATCTAACCAGGCCGTAGTGTCGGGAGTAAGGTGTGTCTCTATTAAACAAACGATACCAGGCAAATGACGGGCCACTATGTCATTTACAATACATCGCTTACGGCGATCATTCAGGCCCCTGACATTCCACACATAAACCTGAGTAGACATAGATTAAAAAGAAGAAAAGGAAAAAAGAAAAAAAGAGAGAAAAAAAAAAAAATGGTCCCCCCAGCTGCTCATATGTTCTCTCGTCCCCCCATCCCTCCCTCCATCCCACCCACTCTCACCTCCCCCCTCCCCCCCTGCCTTCTGACCTGCCACTAAGAGCAGGACTCAAAAAACCTCCTAACTTCCATTCCCACCCCCCCCCCTCCTCTCCGCCCAAAACCGCCCAAAGTGATAGATGATACAACTTTATTACAAAATATCCACCGAGGTAGACCACCATTCTTAGAAGCCCTTTGATTCCAGCCAATTAGAGGCTTCAACAGAACTATCGAAAAAGACAGTGTGATCATTATACACCACCCTCAGCTTGGCTGGATACAATAATGAAAACTTCATCCCTGCCTCCTTCATGCGCATTTTAACATCTTTAAACTTCACTCTCTTCTGCTGTGTTGCTAGTGAAAAATCAGGAAAAATTGAGACCCTGACCCCATTATAAGTCAAGTCTTGTTTGGAACGTGAAAACCTTATAATCCTATCCCGGTCCTGGGAGCACAAAATTTTAGCTAGGATGACCCTAGGGGGGGCACCTGGTATCGGAGGTTTGCCAGGGACCCGGTGGGCTCTCTCAATCATAAATAGAGAGGAGAGCTCATCGGGGCCCATTATTTCTTTGAGCCACACTTGAACCCATTCCGTTAGGGAATTTTCCCCAACCTCCTCGGGGAGACCAATTATACGGATATTGGAACGCCTAGAGCGGTCCTCTAAGTCCGTCAATTTCTCCCTCAGGAGAGTCTGTATTTTCCCCAAACCCCCAACTTCCTTCTTCAGACTTTTGGTTTCCCCCTCCAGGGTCCTGACTTGACTCGCTACATTAGAGACCTTGTCCCGAATCTTAACCACTTCCTCCTTCACTAGACCTATTTCGGTTGATAGGGCCGAGACCTGTTTGTCCAACCCCTCCACCGTTATCCCTGTCTTCTGTACAGTTGTCAAGATTTCCACCCAGATTGGGTTGGTAGCATCTTCTGTAGTCTCTATAACACCCTACGGGGTAGGTTTAGCAGGGCCTTCACCCTGGAGGGGGGGAGAGGGGTTACCACTTTTTGCATTTTGACGAGTTTTTGTAATTGGAGAGTTCCATATTTTTTCCAATTTTCCAGACGAGTCTAATTTCCCACCACTCCAATCCTTCCCCTCCTTCGGGGACCCTCCACTCCCTCCCCCGGATTTTCTCCCTGTAGATTTTGGGGGCATTTTTTTCCCCTTTTCTTTCCCTTTTTTCTTTTTTCTCTTTCCCCCCTTTCTCCCTTTCTGCTTTCCCTTTTCCCCTTCCTTCCCCTTCCCCTTTTTCCTTTCCCCCCTCCTCCCTTTTGGTCCCCTTTCTTGCTCTCTGTTCCCGGCCCTCAAAGCTAAGCCAAGTTATATATACACACTTATCAACACGATTAATTTACAGCACTTCAGTTCAAATACAGAAAAGCAAAGAGAACAATATTATAAACTGCCGTGGGGGGGGGGGGGGTAGTACCCAGAAACGCCACCTGGGGGGCCTATAGGAGCCCTGCAGATAGAGTAGCCGGGGATAAGATGGGTGGGGTAGACGGGGAAGGCAGCCAGCGAGATGTTATCAGAGTCCACTCCAGCAAGGAGTGAAATAGTCCAGAGAGGGGACAAAGTCAAATGGCGCCCAGGGCAAAGCCCCTTCTTTTTTTTTTTTTTTTTTTTTTTCCCTCCTCTTCCACCTTCCTCCTTCTCCTTCTTCACCGCAGAAAGGACACAGTTAATTAGTAAGTGTAATTAGTAGGGAGAAGGCACTGACCAAGGTTTTTCGGGCGGAAAGCATAAATTAGCAGCACAGTCAGAATAGTAGAGTTTTAGTAGGCAACAAACAGAAAGGAGTAGCAGTTATCTATCGTTAGAGAGGGCGCAAGCCAGCGACCAGGGTTTTTCGGACAAATAGCATTAATTAGCAGCACAGTCAGATTAGTAGAGTTTTAGTAGACAACAAGCAAAAGGAGGTAGCAGTTTTGTCCAACCCCTCCACCGTTATCCCTGTCTTCTGTACAGTTGTCAAGATTTCCACCCAGATTGGGTTGGTAGCATCTTCTGTAGTCTCTATAACACCCTCCGGGGTAGGTTTAGCAGGGCCTTCACCCTGGAGGGGGGGAGAGGGGGTATTACCACTTTTTGCATTTTGACGAGTTTTTGTAATTGGAGAGTTCCATATTTTTTCCAATTTTCCAGACGAGTCTAATTTCCCACCACTCCGATCCTTCCCCTCCTTCGGGGACCCTCCACTCCCTCCCCCAGATTTTCTCCCTGTAGATTTTGGGGGCATTTTTTTTTTTTTTTTTTTTTCTTTCCCCCCTTTCTCCCTTTCTGCTTTCCCTTTTCCCCTTCCTTCCCCTTCCCCTTTTTCCTTTCCCCCCTCCTCCCTTTTGGTCCCCTTTCTTGCTCTCTGTTCCCGGCCCTCAGAGTTAAGCCAAGTTATATATACACACTTATCAACACAATTAATTTACGGCACTTCAGTTCAAATACAGAAAAGCAAAGAGAACAATATTATAAACTGCCGTGGGGGAGGGGGGTGATACCCAAAAACGCCACCTGGGGGGCCTATAGGAGCCCTGCAGATGGAGTAGCCGGGGATGAGATGGGTGGGGTAGACGGGGAAGGCAGCCAGCGAGATGTTATCAAAGTCCACTCCAGCAAGGAGTGAAATAGTCCAGAGAGGGGACAAAGTCAGATGGCACCCAGGGCTAAGCCCCTTCTTTTTTTTTTTTTTAAATTTTTTCTCTCCTTTTCCACCTTCCTCCTTCTCCTTCTTCGCCGCAGAAAGGACACAGTTAATTAGTAAGTGTAATTAGTAGGGAGAAGGCACTGACCAAGGTTTTTCGGGCGGAAAGCGTAAATTAACAGCACAGTCAGAATAGTAGAGTTTTAGTAGGCAACAAACAAAAAGGAGTAGCAGTTATCTATCGTTAGAGAGGGCGCAAGCCAGCGACCAGGGTTTTTCGGGCAAATAGCATTAATTAGCAGCACAGTCAGATTAGTAGAGTTTTAGTAGACAACAAGCAAAAGGAGGTAGCAGTTATCTATCGTTAGAGAGGGCGCAAACCAGCATAGGGAACCTCCACACAATAGGCCCCGAAGGGACCACAACTCCTGCGACACGAAGGTATCTCACCACCAGCTGTTCAGGCGACCCTTGAATCTCCATTGGCTCTCCGGATCCATACCGTGATTCCAGGCACGAGACGTTGTGTAGACCACCGAGATAGCAGCGACGGGCCCTCCAACCAAGCAGCCGCCTCTGGTCTGCCCAACAGGTCGATATTTCGGACCACTCCAGCTCTCACCTGGTGAATCCGGCTTAGAATAAGGCCCTCGGCTCCTGCTCCACCTGGTACGCCCAGCTCTCACCTGGAGTATCCGACATGGAGTGGGGCCCCCGGCTCCTGCCTCACCTGGAGTGCTCAATCTCCACTGTCAGCCGGCTTCAGCTCCAGCTCTCACCTGGAGCTGAGACTGTTTTCTCTCTGAGCGCCGGACCAGAGAAGCCGTCTCGGTGCAGCGCCACCCCGAACGGCCAGGACCCACACGGAGCCGGCACCAGGCTGGGGCAGTAGCTTGGCGGATCTCCACTGTCAGCCGGCTTCAGCTCCAGCTCTCACCTGGAGCTGAGGCTCTTTTCTCTCTGAGCGCCGGACCAGAGAAGCCGTCTCGGTGCAGCGCCACCCCGAACGGTCAGGACCCACACGGAGCCGGCACCAGGCTGGGGCAGTAGCTTGGCGGGGGGAGGCGGTGGAAGCGGCCTCCGTTACCTTGGCGGCATCAGCGGGGCGGCTCGCGGTCAGAGCCGAGGAGAGGGGGCGGATCCGGACGTGCGTGCACGCGTCACGTCATGCCGATCCGGAAGTGAGCCTTTGACCACATTGATACAAGTAGATCCAAGAATCAAAGGAAGTGGATGTGGAGGAATTGGAGATAAACTCTCTTTATGAAGATGATATGATTCTTTACTTTGGGGAAACGCTGAGGTCGGTGCGACACGGCTCCTGCCCCACCTGGAACGCCCGATCTCCACTCGCTGTCGGCCGGCTTCAGCTCCAGCTCTCACCTGGAGCTGAGTCTATTTTCTCTCTGAGCACCAGAGAAGCCGACTCGGTGCAGCGCCACCCCGAACAACCAGGGCTCATTCGGAGCCGGCACCTGGATGAAGCAGCGGTTTGGCGGTGGGAACGAGGGAAGCTACCTCCGTAACGGCATCAGCTTGGCGGCATCAGCTTGGCGGCATCAGCGGGGCGGCTCGCGGTCAGAGCCGAGGAGAGGGGGCGGATCCGGACGTGCGTGCTCGCGTCACGTCATGCCGATCCGGAAGTCCGGCCATGCAGTGATGGAAAAGACATTTACCGGCTGCTCTTTCTGCTCCTGATATCATCATGTCAAACATTTGATTAGTTCAAGGGAATCTACCATCACGATAAACTGGGGACAAGTGTCTGGATCTAGGAGTAAAATCTTATAGATCCAGTCACCGTGACTGGTAATATTGTTATGTATGGTTGCCTCCCTGCTAAAATCAACTTTTGAAATGATACAAAATATGCAAATATGTTTTTGAATGTGGTAAAAGGAAAACAATACCTCTTTGCTACCTTGAAAGGCAGCCCCCTTAACACCAAGCATGACTTACAAGAAGCCTAATAATAGCGCCATAAAATTCTGCGGTGCTTTACAAACCATAGGGAACATAAACCGATATAATATTACATAACAGTACAAACAGTCATATGGAATAAGAGTGAGGGTCCTGCTAGTAATTTTACAGTAATAGGGTTAAAGTCTAATAATATGATGGATTAAGCCAAACCAGTTTATCTATTCCAGAAGGAACAGACTCCCAACTGTAGGTGGCGCTGTTTCAGACTTGTTGGGTCTCCTCAGGACAGTGTAGGAAACTGGAGAGGCAATTGTCTTGGGTCAGGGAGTAAGGGTGATGCCACACATGGCATTTTGAACCCGTTTTTGGTCAGTTTTTAAAATGCATCAGTTTTTGATTTTAGCAATTATCTTAATTAAAACGTGTCAAAAATGCATGCATTTTTTTAATGGACTGCTTAAAACCGCACCAAAAACGGGTTAAAAAAACCATGTGTGGCATCACCCTCAGTTTTATGGACTACTTGCCAATTAAGGCCGACTTATAGGGGTGCGCTGATACTTTCACTGCTACTTTGAGATGTTTTGGAGCAGTAGCTGATGTGCTGAAAACTAAAAGTAACCTTGGATATTACTTTTTTTAATGCAATATGTTATACTTAAATATATACTAAAGTTTTATTAGTTTTCCTCCTATTTTATATTTTATTTTTCACAAACAAAATTAAGAGTATCCAACTGTATGACCTGTGGATAGAGAAAAGATTGTATTAGCAAATGTTGAATGGGTGTCACTGGATACCAGTCTATTTAGAATTTTATTTTCAGCTTCCCAGTACATTACATGCAGTATTAAATTCTGTCCCTAGTAACAAAAGTTTGTCCCACAGAAAACAAGCCCTGATGGGTTTTGAGTAAAGTATAAGCCTTGTCCTCTAGGCCAGTGATGGCGAACCTTTTAGAGACCGAGTGCCCAAACTACAACAAAGACCCGCTTATTTATCACAAAGTGCCAACACAGAAATTTATTTGTGATTTATACTCCCTTCTCCGTCACAGCTTTCATTGATACCAGCACCTGAGGCACCAATAAAGCAGAAAATAGTCCCAGGTAGAGCTGTCACTTTAAAATACCTCTGTGCACAGCAAGTCCTGGGCTGTCTGGGACTGCAGGAAGATACCTGGAGTCATCTCTGGTGATGGCCTGAGTGCCCACAGAGAGGGCTCTGTGGCCCTCCTCTGGCACCAGTGCCATAGGTTAGCCATCACTGCTCTAGGCTGCTGCTCTAGGGTTTAATAGTTTCATCACTTCAGGGTTATGTATTTTATTTAGTTGGTTTTATACCTTATGGATTTTTCAGTTTACAAAGCCTTATGAGGGCCTAAAAGGTGATTAATTGTAGCTTTTTTTTTTTCAAACAATACTTATGAGGTTTTGAGAGGGCAAGAAACTTTGCAGCGCGGGGTCGAAGTGATATAACAATACAATTTATGACAGGCCCAGAGTGATTATCAGAAGTCCTATCCCTGGGTGATGCCAGAGACACAAGACCTGGTGTATCTTGCTGTGGGTCCCACAATTTAGAGTTTTTAGAAGTGATTTCTATAAAGGTAGAAGGGGTGGTAGGTGGATGAATGGGACGTAAGGACAGCCCTTTTTGGGCTAATCCTCACATCCCGGCTATCTTTTAGAAAAGTTTATTGCAGGCATATGCAAATTTATTTATGCGGCTACTGGGGCGTGGAGTAGCCGGACATGAGGCTACTAATCGTGACTACTCCACGCCCCAGTAGCCACGTTACTCTGCCTACCATTTAATCTTCGGAGCTGCACGTCCTAGTCCCCTGCGTTCTGCGCAGCTCTGGGGCCGGAGCTACTGCGCACGCGCAGAAGGCCGCAGATGCGCGCCGAAGACTAAATGCTAGGCGGAGTAACGTGGCTACTGGGGCGTGGAGTAACCGCGACTAGTAGCCTCATGTCCGGCTACTCCTATTGGTTCAGTAATGATGTCATTCCTTAGACATCTTTTTTTGGAAACTGAAGAACCATAAACTTAGTTTTGATATTTTGGCATTGGACCATTGTGGGCATCTATGGGATTATTACTTATGTAGTGTTACAAGTAAAACGAATAGTTGCACATTGAGGAAATGTTTGAATTTTGGGAAACCTTCTAAGAGGTTTTTGCATGTATTATGTGTACATTTTACACCCGGTATTCTTATTAGAGATAGTAATAAATTGATGGCAGATAAGATAATTGTATCCTACTCTGACTTTCTTCTTATTGCAGCATCATCTTGAAAATGTGGTCATCTTATGCCATGGATATCTGGGCATTTCCATCCAAGAGCAAATGTAAGAAAGAACCAATCTGTAGAACAATGGGGCAGATTTATCAAGTGTCTGAAAGTCAGAATATTTCCAGTTTCCCATGGCAACCAATCACATTTCAGCTTTCATTTTACCAGTGCTCATGAATATTTTAAAGGGGAGCTGTGATTGGTTGCCATGGGCAACTAGAAATATTCTGACTTTCAGATATTTGATAAATCTGCCCCAATATGTTCCCCATTTATCCATTTATAGTGCTGGATATTTGAACACAATGGGGGTAATTTACTAAGGGCCAGATTCATGTTTTCCCGACGTGTTACCCGAATATTTCCGATTTGCGCCGATTTCCCCTGAATTGCCCCGGGATTTTGTCGCACGCAACCGGATTGTGGCGCATCGGCACTGGCATGCACGCGATGGAAATTGAGGGGGCGTGGCTGAACAAAAACCCGAAACCCGCCGCATTTTTTAAAAAAATGTGTCGCGGAGCTTGCACTTACCTTCACTAGGAATAAGCCGGTGAACTTGAGTGCGTTCCGATGCCCTTCAGCGCAGCAGCGCCACCTGGTGGACGTCGGAGGAACTGCCTTAATGAATCCCGGACGGACCCGAATCCACCGCAGAGAACGCGCCGCTGGATCGCAAATGGACCGGGTAAGTAAATCTGCCCCAGTATGGAAGATCTTTGTGTCTGTTTTCCATCCATTCCTCAGTCTCTTTGCTAAATCAACAAGGAGCATGGAGACAGGGTTGATGATGGTTAACCCTGAAACTTTCAATAGGCCCCATAGCAACCACATGTTCTCCTTTTGGGATATATATATACATAGGGGCAGATTTATCAAGCAGTCTGAAAGTCAGAATATTTCCAGTTGCCCATGGCAACCAATCACAGCTCAGCTTTCATTTCACCAATATAATACCACCATACAGTGACTATATAATACTGCCATACAGTGACTGAATAACACACTAGAAACATTGGGGACATGTATCCAGCACAGTGTTTTGTAACCAGCTCTTTCTTCCCCCGGCACTAGTGGAGGAACCTTTGACTATTTAGTGACTAAAGTAACATCTATGGATTGGTCGGAATTTGTTGTAATTGCAATTCTGGTATAATGTGTGAGTCCTGTGTTACCGGCCATTATAAGCCTCCAGTATATAAGTGTGAGGACATCTGAGTCAGATAGAAGAAGTTCAGGTATCACCTGTGGGGGAAGCCCAAGCGGCTATTAACCCCTTCATCTGGGATTTCCTAGGAGGCAGCTCCTGTCAGTTTACTCTCCAGGACCTACTCTCTGGGGTTTTACGATTCCTTACAAGATGATACAAGGTTCCACAGTAACCCCCATTATACATCTTTATTCATAGTAATCACTAATATAGTCATTTATACATAGGACTTCATCATATGTACGTTTTTTAGATACAGGACCCCCTCTGTATCCTTCGTAACTTCAGTGGAATAAGAGTAGGGGGGCTGTAGTAAGATTACTGGGGGACCACGGAATCTATATAATATGTGACACATAGAAGCTCTAATCTGCCACTGGACAGAAAGATAGAAATATAAAAAAGATTTTAAATATAAAATAAATAAATAAAAAATCATAAAAATATTAATTTTAAGGACTGATTGAGGTTAAAAAAAGAACACAAACTGAATAGAAAGAGAAAGATGCAACAATGTAACTTTCAGGTTAGACAAGTCGGACGCGTTTTGCTGGGTTTCCAGTAACTCAGAGTCTAATGTTACGCATGTACACGTATGTTTCTCTAATAGGTATTTCTTCTTCACGCACAACAAAGAAAAGTGAAAGTTACACAAGTCATATGTACAATGTAATGATAATTACTGCCCATAGCAACCAATCACAACACAGCTTTCATCATGTAGGTCATATTTAGTGATCAGAGCCAGGCGGCTGCTGCTAAAGCAAGTATAATTATAGGAAGTATAAAGGAAGGAATAGATTCTCATGATAAAGACATAGTTTTGCTCTAATACAAATCCCTGGTCAGACCACACATGGATTATTGTGGACAGTTTTGGGGACCAGTGTATGAAATAGACATTGGAGAACTGGAACGGGTGCAGAGGAGAGCAACCAGGATTCTTAGGGGATTGAGTGAAAGAAAATACAATAAAACATTAAGACCTCGGCTGGGGGAGACCTCATTACGATGTACAAATACTTGAACGGGCAGTACAAGGATCTCTCCAAAGATCTTTTATTTTGGTTGCTCAATTTGGGCGCAGCTTGGGAACAGGACAAGGGGCATCCTCTACACCTAGAGGAGAGGAGGTTCTACCATCACCATAGACAGGGGGCATCCTCTACACCTAGAGGAGGTTCTACCATCACCATAGACAGGGGACATCCTCTGCGCCTAGAGGAGAGGAGATTTTACCATCACCATAGACAGGGGGCATCCTCTACACCTAGAGGAGAGGAGGTTCTACCATCACCATAGACAGGGGGCATCCTCTACACCTAGAGGAGAGGAGGTTCTACCATCACCATAGACAGGGGGCATCCTCTACACCTAGAGGAAATGAGGTTCTACCAGGACCATAGACAGGGGGCATCCTCTACACCTAGAGGAGAGGAGGTTCTACCATCACCATAGACAGGGGGCATCCTTTACACCTAGAGGTTAGGTTGTTCCACCATCACCATAGACAGGTTGCAACTCTTGGAGTGCAATGACAAAACTTTTTAACTCACAAACTAGGAACAACATATAAGGGGCATAAGTAGGAAAATAATGGGAAAAATAACGCCCAAATGCCAGAAACGAGACTTTTACACCATTTACATCACACAAAAAATGTAATAAAAAGTGATCAAAATGTCGCACAGTCCCCAAATGCTAGCAATGAAAACTTCATTGCAAAAAATGACACCTCACACAGCTCCGTACACCAAAGTGTGAAAAAGTTATTCGCTTCAGAAGATGGAGAAATTTTTTGTTTCTTTTTCATACATGTCTGTTTAATATTTGAAAATGTATTAAAAGTCAATAAAACCTATGTAAATTTGGTATCTCCGTGATAGTACCAAAGCAAAGAATAAAGCAGAGGAGCGCAAAGTAAAAGATAATACAACAGACACCTGACCTGTTTGGATAATACAATACAGAGGGCACCTGCCCTGTATAGATAATATAGCAACCACCTGTCCTGTATGGATAATACAATACAGCAGACACCTGCTCTGTATGGATATTACAGCAGACACCTGACCTGTATGGATAATACACCAGACAAACCTTTTAGTAAAAAATGGCAACTTCTCCGATCCCAGAGAAACCAGAGCAGAAATATTGCATAGGCAGATAACGGAGCGGCACAGGCTGAGCCTGGATGGGCGAGGAATCTGCGTCACTCCCAATACATCTATGTGTCTCAGACATCTCACCACATTTATCTTATGGCAACACTTTGAAGTTCTCTCTACACCTTCGTGTAACAACCATTGTTGGTTTTATGTATCTTTGGCTGCGCAATTTCTGATACATCACAGAACAAGTTCCTCCAGCTCATCCATCTCCAGGACAGGGAGAGATTTTCCCTAAGAACCTTGGAGTTTAGCTTCCGGCTTCCATCACCAGGACAATATTTACAGCATACACTTCCCTAGATTATACACACAACATTAACATTACCCATTGCTGTCCCATTGGGCTCGTCCTAAAGTCTTAATAATATGACAGTATATTCATTTCATCAATTGTATTTCTGGAAGACACCAAGTATAGGAGGGACTTTCACTAAATATTAATGATATCAACATACGATGCACAAGCAGATGAAACAGAATACAAAGTTTGGGTTGGCAAATTGTACTGGATATGGCAAATGCCTCACGTGTTCTTTGTGAGTATTGTAAAATAGTAAAATAACACCATACTATGACTATAATACTTCAATAACATGACTGAATACCAGCATACATTCACTGGATATCATCAGCATACTAAAACTCAATATAATAACCAACACCATTATAATATAATAGAAACAGCCCACAATAACATCACCATACTATGGCTAAATAACACAACAATAACTAACCCTACCGTAACATAACTGAATGCTGTCTACATACCATGACTAAAGAAGACCGCCATACCATGACATAATAACTGCGTAATAATATGACGTAAACCAACACAAAAGTGTCATGACGTAAGACGGTGCAGAGTTGAAGTAGCGTTGAGAAGGAAGACTTATGGAGATTTTGACGCCTTGTTGGCATGCACTTATAGCAATTGACGCTCCATGAAAATATGCAAATACGTTTTCTAGGAAGGGATAAGGAAACCCAAGACTATTTTAGTTTCCTTGTAAGTCAGCTCCCTAGACATCAAGTATGACCTTAAGGAAGCCTAATGACATGACATAGGATTAAAACCAAACCAGTATATATATTCCATGAAGGAACAGATTCGCAACTGTAGTTGGCCGTATATACGTCGGCCATATATACGTCCCCCATACATGTGTGTGCATGCAGCCTTATTCTGGATTTTTGATTTTGGCTACGTCCTAGACTATTCTCCTGTCTAATAGATTTGCTGTTTTGCTTGTCATCTTGTTGTGACTTGTATTGTTAACCTCCACTTTGTGGTATTAGGTTGTCTGTCTTGTTATGTGTCTACATAAGTAAATGGGCAGGGGCCATTTGCGTGGCTCTTAATTAGGGTGCACTCGTGCATGTTCTACCATGACACTATGCCAAAGCCATACAAGCCATATTAGCATTATTTTGTCACACAGAGTTTTCCCATGAAACCTTTTTTGGTATTCAATTTAAAAATGTCTTTAAAAATGTCTTAAACCCTTGACACTGATACAGAGAGATAAATATCTTCCATTGGTCATAGGTGTCTGCTTCTCTGATACATTCCATTTTCTTCTCCATCTGGCCCAGACTGCCATGAGGACTTCCAAAACTTCACACCCAAACATTTCTAGGAACCTGCTCCAAGAACATATATTTCCCATCCTGTATGGACTTTGATAGCCACATGATTAAACTTCCTCTAGCCTGTAGCCATGTGCTGTTTTTTTGACCCCATCGGTCTATTTCATTAGCATAATTGTAAAAGTTGATTTTAGAAGGTAGGAAGCCATGGATAACAAATAAAAGAATTTCTGCCTGGATCTATAAATAGGTGTCCCTGGTTTATCATGAGGGATTTTGATGGCACCGTAGAAGCAGAAGATATTAGAAGTTATATTAGGGGGGGACATGCTGATTAGGATCAGTGGGGGTCCCCTTGTGCCTCCACTGATTTGGAGAATGGTGGTCATTTTCTCTAATTTAAAGAAGCAATGTAAGTCATTGCTTCATCTTAGGCTCTTTCTTTGATGTTCAGCTTCAGTTGTGCATCCATTGTGTTTTGTTTCCGAGTCTGCAAAAAAGAACTGAATGTGTTCCATTGCTTTGAAAGTATCACACCTGGTTTTTCAACCTCATCAGTGAAAAAAAACTGATATTTCATCAGACCCATAGCCTTCCACGATCCGCATCTGTGAAAAAAATAGGACTTTTCATAATTTTTCCATGGACAATGGATCAGTGAAAATACAAGCCAATGTGAAAAGAGTCCCTTAATGTGTTACTATGGACACCATTACAGCAACATAGTTTGGTCACCCACATTTTCTAGGGTTTTAAATGGTAAATTTGTCTTTTAAAGTACACCCTAAATGTATATATTTTATATCCTGAAAGTTTTTAATGGATTGAAGAAATCTGTCTTTCGAGTCCAACCCAATAATTCTACATTATGCAATATTGATCCAGAGGAAGGCAAAAAAAACCTGCAAAGCTGATGTCAATTTGCCCCAAGTAAAAATTATTTCCCGACCCCTAATTCGTCCGCCAAAATAACTCCCCGGATCAACCGAAACTATTTACAAACTTTTTTTTTCCATAAGATGCAATATTTTTGTTATAGAAGAAACAAGGCACAAAAGTCCCTTCTTAAAGAGGACCTGGCTGTCACCCATAAATTCGGCACTAGGAGCTGCTTACTAAAGCAAACCCAGCGGTCTGGCGTATTCATGAGGGGGCGGTCTAAGGCGTTGCCTCTTCCCCGGACCGCCCCGCTCGCTCCATAGCTCGGTGATGACTGCCACGTGTCATGACCGCCCCTAAACACGCCCCAACCCCACCCCCTCATGACTTTAGTAAGCAGCTCCTAGTGCCGAATCTATGGATGACAGGTCCTCTTTAAACCCTGCTTTTACTCCTCCCTTGACCCCATCACTTTGCGTCACATCAAAGTATAAACTTACTAAGGAAAGAGTCCCCCCACATCATAAAATTTACTCTATTGGACCAACAAAGAATAAAACCTCCACTTGTGACCCGCATACTGTGTGATGCCCCCTGTTAGTGACTCACACAAGGTATACTGCCCCTTTCTGTGGCCCCACCTGTTTCACTCACCTATGCCGCCCTGTGTCCCAACAACATATAATGGGGGTCATTTACTAACCCGGTCCTGTCGCGATCCAGTGGCGCGTTCTCCGACAAGGATTCGGGTCTTCCGAGGATTCACTAAGGTTGTCTGCCTGATGTCCACCCGGTGTCGCTGCTGCGCCGAGGTCCACCGGAGTTCACCTGGTTCTTCTCGGTGCATAAAAGTGCTTGATTTTGCCACACAAATCGTTTTTTAAATTCCGTGTTTTTTTCCGAATCCGTTGGTTTTTCCGTCGGCCACGCCCCCTGATTTCTGTCGTGCGAAATCCGATCGTGTGCACCAAAATTCTGGGGAAATTCGTCGCAAATTGGAAAAAGTCTGGAAACCCGACGAAAGTAACCCTTAGTAAATGACTCCCAATGTGTCCCTCCACTGTTATGGCTCCCAGACTTCCACTAATTTTTTTGGCCCACCACCTTACATTTCACTCATTATTCTCCCCCCGCCCATAATATTTATCTCTGCAGCCTTAGGACCCACAAACAAATTCCTACCCCACACGTTACTGTCTTTCTCAACCTTATTCATTTCAGTCTCTACAATCTATTAGCCAATCATTCAATCACATTTGTATCATCTCAGCATGAGGCTTGAAGACTAATGCACATTGTATGTAAATCTGCAATACTTCCTTCAGTTTCCTCCATCACAATGTACAAAGCTGTTGCTATGATTTAGTTTGATGCCTTCTATTGTACGAATCTCAGGTTTCACTCTATAAATAAAACCTTCCTGTTGTATATTGCTCCAGTTCTGCGATCTCTGTGCCTGAAGGATGGAGCAACAATACCCTGCACCAAATCCTCCTGAGGACAAGCAAGCTCACCCCTCTGCAGCCAAACCTCAGTATGGGCAATACCCCCCACCGGTGGGTGCACCCCAGTATAACTATCCGGCTTCGCCTGGACCCCAATATGCGCACCCTACCCCTCCGGGATACATGAATCCAGCCTATCCCGGAGCCGGAATACCAATGCAACATCCCACTCCTGTGTTGGTGACCACCCAACCAGCCATCGCTGTGGTCCCTCAGCCCGCCTATAAGGATTACATGCCGTGGTCCATCGTCAATATGATCCTCTTCTGTCTGCCGCTGGGGATTTTGGCTCTTGTCTTCTCCTTGCAGGTAACAAAAAAATGAACCTAATCTTCAAAATATTCTGTCTGGTAGATACTCCAAAAAAGTTTCTGCTTTACTCTGTTCTCTTTAAAGTTGAAGCCAACTGGGTTATTTATGGCAAGAGGCAAAGGGTTGGTGCCAACTTTTTGGGGGCATTGAAGGGAGAAATATACAAATACCTTGTGGACTAGAATTATATGGAGGTTAAGATTCTGTTATGGTCTAAGGGGTGTGAAGAGTAAGTAACAACATCTCTGGTGATCCAGGGTCTTTCAGGAGTTATTGTCCCTCTACTCCTCTGAAAGTTAGTCCTCAAGGTTTCTTCTCATTTTTGGCCCCTTTTTGGTTCCTCTCTATTTTGTGGACACCAGCATGCAAAAAGATTCCACCATTTTTGCAACTTTTTAAAAAGTCACAATTGCCAAGTCTGGTTTGCAACAAGACAGAGACACACCTGCTTTTTAATGCATATTTAAGTGATGTAAAAATCCAAAATTTGGTTGGAAATTACATCAAAAAGTCACAAAACTCTACTTTCTAACAATTTCACAAGTTTTTAAAAAGTCACATTTAATAATTACGGTGTACAGACAGAAATACAGTCTATCCCCACTTACTTTCCTACCAACTTTTAAAATTGAGTGATATAGTAATCCAAAATGTAGCAAAATTTTGGTGGAAATGATCTCAAAAAGTCATAAAACTCTGTACTGCAACTTTTTGGAATTCAAGGCTTGCCCTTTTCCCTGTACAAAACTTTCGATCACTGCGTCCAAGGGGGCTAATTAAAAAGTGGTCTTTCATAGGATAAGGGGGTGGTCTGCTGATTTTTGGTTTTATTGGGAAAGGTGATTATTGGGAAAGGTGATTATTGGGAAAGGTGATTATTGGTTTTATTGGGAAAGGTGATTATTGGGAAAGGTGATTATTGGTTTTATTTGGAAAGGTGATTAGGTGATCTTTTAGAGAGGTTCTACTATTAAAAGTCTAAAAAAAACTTAAGAAAAAGTAATGGTTCTGATCCATGACAGCAAGCAGAGATTTTGAAAATACAGTTCAAAAGAAATTTTTCAACTATTATATGTTTAGAATTGTGCCATTTGATAATTTGACAATTATAATTTGATCATTTGTGATTTGATAATTATTCCAATGTTTCGTTTGCCTCCTGCAGACAAAGGACGCTATAAGACAGCGGGATAACGTGACAGCCGCCCAGCGCTCCCGATCCGCTTTCACCGTGAACGTGGTAGCGCTGGTCCTGGGGTTATGCGGTCACATTGCATGGATCGCGTACGTTATTTATATCGGTGTGACCGCAGGACGGACCTACTCGTACTATTACGGCTACTACGGATAACGGGGATCACGTGAAGAGACTCTTCTGACATGAATCTGCGGAGGACGAGGAGAAGACGTCACTTCTTGAAGCGTTTGATTTAATGAATGTCTTGTAAATGATTTTTTTTTATCTTGATCTTGATTTTTTACAGTGATCTATTGTGTCTGCTCATAATAAAGTAACTCTCTGTCTGACGCAGTCTTATGTATCATGTTATAGATTATATATTACATCCACAAACATAAATGTCTGTCCTGCTTATAAAACCCGCAATCTCCTCTCCTCCAATATTCTGTCCTGCTAGGAGACACTTCTCTACACACAATGTAACGTTCATTCATTGTCATTGATCATTGTCATACCCCACTCCTGAGAGACTAATATTATCATGTCCCATTTTCCCCTTTGAGCTAACAATCCCAGGATGCCTCAGCATGACATCATGTGACAAACCTTCTCTGATTGTTGGGGTGGACTGTGATTGTCCTCCATCTTTACCTCCGTGACTTAAGGGGCATGTACCACCAGAATGAAGGACTTATGCAAATGAGCCTGAGGGGCTGCAGGCTTCATAGTTGTTAATGGAGTCTGGAGCCCCTCAGGCTCATTTGCATACAGTCTTTCATCCTGGTGGTAGATTCCCTTTAAGTATAAAATTACCAAGGCTGAGCTGTGAGCTCCTTATTACTCATGATCTGTATTGTGTATGCTAACTGATGCACATTATTATTACCCAAACTTATTCAAAAATGTTCCAGTCCTTTGTCTTTAAACTAGGTTAATAAACCCACAGATAAGCAACAACACACAACAGAATCCATCATATCACTGTTATTATTTAGGTCGACATTTGTAAAAACTAAGACTACACTTGGAATGCTTTTGATTAAATGACCATCAGCTAGTGTGACCACCTCTATAAATGCAAAAGTTTTGGAAGTTATAAATATATATTCAAACACAATTCCAAGGATGGAAGACACCGACATTGAGAGACTGCCCATCAATCTAGGAAGGCTGTTTCCACAAAGTTTGAAGTCTATCATTCTGCAGTATGAAATATTATTCACAACATTGTGAAAACATTGCAGACAGTTGTACAATTTTCCCAGTAGTGGGCACCCAACCAAATCCACCCAGAGCCTAAATCACATGTAATGCTTACAGTAGTTCCAAAAAACCTAAGAGCTATGACTCAGATTCTGCAGAGCTCAGTTAGTAAGTTACATGTTCAAGTTCATGACAGTACAGTACTGTAAGTATAAGACTGAACTATGTAGCATTATGGAAATAATGTAGAATTAGTTTCTATAGAAAGTATAGGCTGTAACAGTGATGACAGCTGGTATTACAACTGGTAGACATATTGGGGCACATTTACTTAGCCGCTCCAGTCGCGATCCAGCGGCACGTTCTCCGATACTGATTCAGGTTCTGCCGGTATTCACTAAGTTTTGTGCGCCCGATATCCAGCAGGTGTCCCTGCTGCCCCGAGGTCCTCCGGAGTTCACCATCTTCTCCTCGGTGTATGTGAGTGCTGATCTTGCGACACAATTTTTTAAAAAAATTCCACAGTTTTTCCGAATCCGTCGGGTTGTCTGACGGCCACGCCCCCCAATTTCTGTTGCGTGAAAGCCGACGCCAATGCTACACAATCCGATCGCGTGTGCCAAAATCCCAGGTCAATTCAAGGCAAATCGGAAAGCGCACGATTCGGACCCTTGGTAAATGAGCCCCAAAGTGTCCTTCACACACAGCAGATACAAATTTGATTTTATAAAACTTTACTATGTACTTCCAAACTTTTATCAAATGCAGTTTCTTGAGCCGTGACCTTTCTCTTCCCATAACCCCACTACCGAGTAACTAAAACATCATGGCTGAGGGCGCCGTTGCACTGGTTTCTATGTAATATATAGGTTGTAAAAGTGGTGACCACCGGTACTGCATCTGCTACAACTAGGAGAAGCCAATCTAAGCCCCAGCATTAGTTTCCAGCATATACAATCTATTGACCAACCAGTCAATCATATTCATCTATTGTTTATGAAGCTGAAAGGCAAATTCATGTACATGCAAACACTTCCTTAAGATTTCCCCATCACATTGTACAAGGCTGTTGCTATGATTTTGTTTGATGCCTCATTGTGAGAATCTCAGGTTTCACTCCTCATATAGATACTTTATGTGTTGCCTCAGTGGTGCAGTCTCCGACGGAGTTTAGAGAAGCCTGAAGGATGGAGCCACCCCAATACCCTCCAAAGTATCCTCCTGAGGATCCCCCTGATCAACCTCACCCATTTTCAGCCATACCCCAGTATGGGCTACCTCCCCCACCTATAGGTGCACCTCAGTATGGGCCCCCTCCATCTTCCCAACCTGTTCCTCAGTATGGGCAATATCCCCCACCTATAGGTGCTCCTCAGTATGGGCTCCCTCCCCCATCTATAGGTACTCCTCAGTATGGGTTCTCTCCCCCACCTTCTGGATTTACAACTACATATGTGAATAGCCCCCAACCTGGAGTTGCATTTGTTCCTCCAATGGTGGTGACCACCCACCCGGCCATTGCTGTTGTCCCGCAACCTGCCTACAAGGATTACCTGGCGTGGTCCATTGTGAACCTGATCTTCTTCTGTCTCCCACTGGGAATTGTGGGGCTTGTTTTCTCCATACAGGTAAATCATTATATTATAAGAAAATATAACACATCCCAAGGGGACATGCTTCAGTGCAGACCCCAAGAAAGTTAGTAAGATTTAATAAAGATTTGTAGACCTTCCTGTATATCTCCCAGTAGGACATATATATATGGGTGTCCATAGAGGTTGACTCAACCTGGTTGCTTAATACATGGTTTAATCGTAAGTTGATGGTGGGATGAAGCCAGTTTTTACCTCAGTCTATGGAGCTGGACGGATTTGCGCTTTAGTTAATGTACGTATAATGGTTTTGGGTGCTCTAATATTCACTAACTGATGGTGTAAGATACTGAAGGTAGTAAACACCCACTGTACTGGAAACTAATTTAGTCAAAGAGTAAATGACAAGTTTCTTGTTAGTGGTCTAGGATAGCGGAGGGGTTATTGATAAATTATACCGTAGTCCTTGAAGGTTGAGGGGTTTGCACTTCATGGTATACTAGAAAATAATGTTAGAAAAAGACATTAGTCCATCAAGTCCAACCTATTAATTCTACAGTATACACTATTCACCTTGCAAGGTATATGTATATGGTGATGGTAGAACCTCCTCTCCTCTAGGTGTAGAGGATGTCCCCTGTCTATGGTGATGGTAGAACCTCCTCTCCTCTAGGTGTAGAGGATGTCCCCTGTCTATGGTGATGGTAGAACCCGTTTACTGAACTGAAAATACATGTTTCTATTTCCTCGTGCACTTCTTGGTTATTAGCAGGGATAGGGGTTTTAAGTTGCCCAAATTAAACAGTATCAGGTGTAGGTGGGGGCTGTAACATCACTGTGTCCGTAGAGTATGTAATGTGTCCTGGGGTGGTATTGGGTCAAGTCTCTACAAGCTACCAAGCTGGTTGTTAAAATCTATAGCCGGACAGCGAGCCCATAAACAAATATAATCAAAGGCATCTGAGAGGGTCCTTGCTTCCGAGACCAAAGGTCTGAATAGGACGGTTCATCTTGACTCTGCGGAGGAAGCAGTGATGGAAAGGCAAGGCAGCAAAGAAGTGAGTATATTTTTTTACTGTGGGGGCAAAGTGCGGACCAATGGACATTAGCTTCTGGGTGCCATTGTTTCAATATGGCTATAGTACTGTGGGCTTACCCCTATATTTGCTATCTGGGACACTATAACTATATTGGTTACTGGGGGTCCCTGTGACTTGGATACTGTAGAGGGACACTGGAGGGGTCTGTTCCTTACTTTGGTTCCTGCGCCAGTCAGGTTACTCTCTGGCCTCCCCCGGGCCTTGTTCTATGGTGGCTCCTGTGGGGGGCGGTGTCCTTTCACTCCGCTCCTGGGGGGCCGTGTATCATGTCTTATCAGGTCCGTGCGGGCGGTTCCTGTAGTACGGGCTCCTGGCGGCGTCGTCATGTTACTGCATCCCGTGGCGGCCACTGCTCCGCTCCTGTCGGCCGCCGTAACGTCTGTGGGGGCCCTGTCTCCTGCTTCCTGTCGGCGAGCCACACACGTACCGACTCCTGTGGAGGAGACCTGTCCTAACGCTACCTGTGGGGCACCTGTGCCTTGGGTTTCCGGGTTCTGTCACTCTTTTGGCTCACTGTGGGCACACCTCATATGGGCTGCTAGGGTCCTACAGGTAGCCTTGTTACTCCACGGTACCTGGCTACGGACCTTTTCCCATCTCTGTCGCTTAGCGGGGTCCTGCATTCTTCCTTCCCGTATCTGAGAAGAGGATGATAATGGCCCATTTTTACTGATAAATGGCTCCGCGGAGTGCAAACCTAATTCACAAATGACTACCTGGGCGACCCTGTAACATCTCAGGGATACGTCCCTATTCTAGTTGATCTCAGGGCACACTCCAGAAGTAAACATGTACTTTGATGCTGCTGCCATTGAGGACACCTACATGCATAGTGGTGTTGAAAACTCCTCTACACCGAATTCCAACAACATATAAATAAAAAAGAATGCGACTTTGGCCTCATATTACCACAACTATTATGTCCCACATGAGGATAATAGATCACAGAGCGACTCAGACAGAAGAGTGGTTCAAATTCGTTAACTGGTCAGATCAGTCGTTGAGTTCATCATGGGATTGATAGCAACATAAAGAGGGAAAAAATGGGAACTCTATAATGTACTCGCCTGTCACACCAGTATCATAGTGGACCTACCGGACTGTCCCGGAGAGGGATTATACTTATTATAAGAAATAGAATTGGGGGACGTACATTCTTATAATTGACCAGCGACAGTACAACGCTCATTTGATATTTATTGCATTTATTAGCATATTTAAGTATTGAAACTTGACATTCCCGCAGCGAAATTCGGATTGGTAACGTATGTTCTGTGCTCCTTTTATCAGTGTGTGTTTGATAACGAATGCCGTATATTGATATGAGGGGCCAGCTCCCGGCTCACACTGGAGTATCTAACAACGCAATCCAGCTAATGTTCGTGACTAACCCCAACACAGTGCACCCAAACATTGCACAATGAAAGCGAGCGGGCGCGACTTAGCCGCCAGACGTGATCCTGGCGATGTATCGAGTTATACCGGTGTCGCAGGCGCACAGGGACATCAATACCAGGACAAACCTTATATTGCAATTGATATCATGAGTTTCGTCTATACCCTATATTTTGTCTCCACGTTACAGGCCCTTGAACACATGATTACGGCGAGCTCTGCTTGAAGATCCGACCTGTAATTCCCCTGGTTAGGGTCTCACAATTGGATCCAGTCTGAAAAGCCTCTCTGAGTATGGCGCGTTGGTGTTAAAAGTGGATAACATTGTGACAAACAAAATAGTGAGCCTACACTGGTGGGGCATTAAAATGGGACTGCTGGGAAATCAAAAAAGCTGTACATTTGGGTCAGCAGGGTGTGGTCGTTAGTTATTGAGAGAACCCGAGGATTCATCTTCCTGGGACCTTCTCAGATTTGGGTTGACGTTTCACTGCTTCGGCGCTCACCTAGGTTCCAGCATATGCAGTTTCTTTTTTACTATACTCTTTACACAATCATGACGCTCCTCAGTGATGGGCGTATCACCGTTACCGAAGTTTTCTAATTTCCCGATTGATACAATAGCTCGCTAACTAGTTAACTATTCCAGCGGAGGTAGTTCTCATCATACGCGAAAACCTTGGAGTCTTGACTGACAAATTGCAACTTTAGCACTTCATATAGCTGTACTATAGAAACATACTGCACATGGGACAAGGACAGACACTTATATGTTGAGCATACGGGGCATGCCTTATCACCTGAGAGTGAGTATAGATATGATACTACCCCTCAACAGAGACAGGGGGCAATCATCACAACACTGAGGCGAGGAGTTCTACCACATAGCAGCGCCAATGATAAACAGGGAGGGCAGCTGTTAGCACCTAAAGGAGGGTAGGTTCTCCCTCACCATAGAAGGGACATCCTTTACACCTAGAGAGCGGAGGCTCTACCATCACCCTAGGAAGAGGGGGCCTCCCTAGACCTGAGGGGAGAGGAGGTTCTCCCAGTCGCCTATAGCACAGAGGGGCACCTCTACCCATAGAGTGTGAGAGAGAGGTTTTCTCTAACCCTCAGCATGCGAACAGGGGGTGTCCTCTACGACCTAGCGGAGCGGTAGAGTTATCTACCTCAACCATAGGAGAAGGGGGCATTCCTCTACACCTAGCGGCGCGGAGGGTGATTTCCCATCATCCTCACGACCGGAATCCTCTACACCCGAGGTATGGGGCTTCTAGATCACCATAGGCCAGGGGCGAGTTCCCACTCATACACTCACCTAGCGAACGAGCTTGTAGCTGTTGTACCATCACCCTAGCCGGGGGACATCCTGAGACGACGTAGAGGCGAGGAGGACCTTCTCTCCTCAACCCACAGAAAGCAAGGGGGCACCCTGATACACCAGAGGAAGCGGCGTTTACATCACCCTACGACAGGGGCATTCCTACCAGCTAGAGGAGAGGAGGTTTACCTCACCAAGTAAGGGGGAGTCCTCACACCTAGAGGAGATGAGGTCTACCATCACCTAGACAGGGGACATCATTCCACCTCGAGGACAGGTGGTTTACCATAACCATAGGCCACGGGGGCCATCTTCACACCTAGAGGAGAGGTGGTTCATACCATCACCATAGACGGGGGGCATCATCTACGCCTAGAGGGAGAGGTTCTCCATCACCATAGACAGGGGGCATCCTCTAAACCTAGAGGAGACGGTGGTTCATACCACTCCGCCCGAAGACAGGGCGAATCCTCTACACCAGGGGCGAGGGCCGTCTCATCCATCCCCATCGCCGGGGGCCTCTTGCGTCACCCCTAGAATGGAGAGGGAGGTTCTACACAATCACCCTAGACCCGGGAGACTCCGCTACACCATAGAGGCTGCACCGGCCGTTCTCCCAGCACCCTAGACGGGGCTCCTCTAACACCCCAGCGGGACGTGGTTCAGACAGGGGGGCAATTGCCTTACCCCTAGAGGGAGAGGCGCGTGTTACCCTCTCCCTCAGTACAGGGTGGCATCACTCTAGACACTAGAAGGACCAGAAGGACCGTTTATCTCGCCCGGTTCCCACCATAAATAGAGGGAAAATCAATCCAACCATATAGGACCAGACACCGCTCATAGACACAACCCCATAGAACAGGGGTATTCACTCTATCGAAGCGGACGAGGCAAGGATTCTTACCACGCCAGGACAGGGGTATTCCTCTACCCTAGAGCGAGGCGGTGCTATCCATCACCTCGCATGGGGCATCACTCATATACTAGGGAGCGGATGGATCTACCATACCCCGTCGAGAGTGTGGATTCTCCCACCTAACGGGAGAGCTGAATTCTACCATTCCCTAGTAACAGGGGCTTCCCTCTACCCCTAGAGGAGAGGCGGCTTCTACCATGTACCCAGGAGTACGGGGGAGCTCCTTCTACACACTAGGAGGTAGGTGTTCTAACGATACCATAGACAGGGGGCATCCTCTACACCTAGAGGAGAGAAGCTTCTTCCCTCCCCCTAGACACGAGCCTTCTGCATCCCTCCTACGAGCGCCGGAGGCGGTTCTCTTCGATTAACGCATTGCCGGGGGACGCCTAATAGAGGCCTCGCGGAGAGGAGGTGTCATCACACCATTGACCGGGGCCCTCACTGTCGCCTACAATAGAGAAAGCAGGTGCTTGACCCCTCGAGACCAACGACACTATGGGTGGCATTGTGCATTCCACTAACCCCTCGGCGGCGAAGTCTGGTTATACCCTCGACCCTGGCTCTGGGAGCCTTTCTTACACCTTAGACGCGAGCGACGGATCTACCATATCCCTACTCAGAAAGGGACATCCTCTACACTAGAGGAGAGGCGGTTCTACCTCGCCATAGCTTCAGGGGACCTCCTCCCAGTCCGGGAGGTTGATTTACCTCACATAGACAGGGGCATCCTCTATCCCTAGAGGAGGAGGTGGTTTACCATCCCTATAGAACAAGGGGACATCCTATCACACCATGATAGGAGAGGTAGGTTCTAGCCATCCCCCTCGCACACGATGGCTACTCCTACCCCTCGAGGCGGGCGGAGGTTCTACCATCACATCGACCGGGGGCCTTCCACTCGTCACCCCCCATCGCGGGGGAGGAGGTTTACACATCACCGTATGTATAGGGGGCTCCTCTTCCCTCCAGACAGCGGGGAGGTTCTACCCTCCCCCTCGCCAGGGGGCTCAGTCTACCCCCTGTCGAGGAGCGGCGGTTACACCGTCCCCTACGCCCGGGGTCCTCTCTCTATGCCTAGACGGTAGTGACGACCGATATGTTATACCACTATAGGCAATCTAACCCTCGACAGGAGGGCATCCGTTGCTACACTCTAGAGGCGAGGCAGTTCTACCCTCACCATAGACAGGGGCTATTCTCTACCCCTAGAAGAGGGCAGGTGCATACCTGATATGCAACCGTAGGCCCGGGGGCCACCAATAGTCTACCGCTAGAAGGCAGCGGCCCGTTTATTGCCACTCACACATTAGCGAGTGGGGCATTGTTCCACCTAGAGGCCGTACGGGTTTACGCATCACCCGTAGATAGGTCGGCACTCACCTCTTACACAACCTAGAGGAGCAGATGTGTTTAGACACACCTACCCTATAGCCTGGAGAGCTCCGTTCGACAACTCGAGGAGGGGCGTCTCTCACTCCTATCCTAGGCCCTGGGGTCATCTTCTACACCTAGCGCCATAGCGGGGATGGAGCCTCCTACACATCTACCATCATGACAGGGGGACCTCCTCTACACATCGAGGCAGGGCGGCTCTCCCACACAACCCATAAGAAAGTGTCGCTAGATCCTGATACACCTCGGGGAGCAGCAGGTTGTAACCTACGCCCTCGACGGGTGGGTCCTACTACATCAGGAAGAGAGGGATGTTGCATACGCATCACATAGCAGACGGACCACTCCCCCCCCCCCCCCTCGCACGGTCGCTCGACACCTAGGGAGCATGGGGGTCTACCATCAACACAGACAGCGGGGCATCCATCTACAACCTCGCGGCGCGGGGCTCATACCATCACCATCGCCGAGATCCCGTCTCCCCTCGGAGCGAGAGCGTTCTTCCATCATCCCTCGCACCGTGGGGCCTCTGTCTACACCTAGTAGCGAGAGGCGGTTTACCATCACCCTAGCCGGGCCATTCCCGTAATACGCTGCTAGAGTATGAAGGAGCAAGGATTTCTCCCCCCTCACACAAGAAAGAGGAGATCCTATACACCTAGGGGCGCGAGAGGTTCCTCTCCTCTACCACCCATCGACATATGGGGCATCCTTACACTAGAGGAGCGCGGTTCTACCTCGCCTCGACCAGGGTGATATCCGTTACTACAGCTGTCCCAGGAGTTGACTTCTCCCATCAGACCCGTTAGAAAGGGTTCTCCTTCCCCTTAGAGGACGAGGTGGTTTCCCAAAACCTACCATGGGCATCCTTTCCCCTCGCGGAAGAGTAGGTTCTCCATCACTCCTAGACCAGAAGGCATCCTCTACACCTCGAGGATGAGGAGGTTCTACACCGTCCCATTGACAGGGGGCATCTTAACACCTAAGCGAGAGGCGGTTTCTACCCACTGTCCCCAATATGGGCGCAGCCTCTCCATCCCAGGAGCAGGGGCGGGTGTCTCCCCTCACTCACGCCAGGGAGGGGCAACATCACTCATATCAACCAAGGTAGGGAGGTAGGTGTGTGTACCATCACCTATGTACGCCAGGGGGGATCGCTATGCCACTTAGAGGAGAGGAGTTCCAAGATCACAAATGTACGAGGGCAGGCGGGTAGAGGGGGGGGGTGTGTTGTGTTGGGGGTGGTGATGTGGGGGGGCGGGGGTGGGGCGGAGGGGGGGGGTGGGGTTTTGCCCGTCTGTGGTGGGGGTATCCCTGGTGGAGCCTACCTCCACTTCAACGACGAGGTAGTTTCCATCCCCCTAGAAGGTGGATATCTCATGTTCTACCCAGCAAGAGGAGGAGGTTCTACGACTCACATAATAGAGGGGGACATCACTATCTACGCCTAGAGGAGCGGCGTTGCTACCCTCCCCATAGCCCGGGGACCATCCATGCACACACCTAGTCGGAGAAGTGGTTCAATCCCATCCACCATCGACCTAGGAGCAATCGCTCTAACACTCGAGGCGATGATTGGTTAATTACCCCTCCCCATATGACACACGGGCCATCACACATACGGCACTCAGAAGGAAGAGACGGAGGCTCTACCCCTCACCCCGTAAATCGACACCGGGGGCCTGCTCTCGACACCTGAGGCGAGGAGGCTCTCCATACCTAGCCGCGGGGATCCTCTAACACCTAGAGAGAGAGGCTCTGTCCACAATCCACCTTGGAACAAGGGAATCCTGCTACAACTAGAGGAGGAGGGGGGTTTTGCACTCAAGATAGACTAGGGGCCTACTCTACACTAGGAGGAGGCGCTTACCTCACAGACACCGAACCGGGCCTCCTCTACACCTAGAGGAGAGGGGTCTCTACATCACCCATAGACCACGGGGAATCCTCTACCATCCTAGGGAGAGAGCTCCCTGATGGGGTCCTTACTAAGAGGAGGCCCTCACCTATGCGACAGGGGCACTCTTAACTGTAGGAGAGGAGAGAGGTTCTACCCATCAGCCATAGAGCAGTGGGCAGATCCTCTACCTAGAGGAGAGGGCAGGTTTAGCATCCTAGCACGCGCGGGCCATCTCACATAGGAGGCGGAGGCTCTCCCATCAGCCATAGACGAGGATCTCAACCTAGAAACGTCGGGGAGGGGTTACCATTCACCCTAGACAGGGACCCTACACTAGGAATAGGTTCCACCATAGAGGGACCTCTACACTAGCGGATGGAGACGGGGCCTCTACCATCCCCCCCCATAGACAGGGGCATCGTCATTAACGCCTAGAGGAGAGGAGGCTTCCCCTCACCATAGACCGGGGACATCCTTCCACCTAGAGGGAGAGGAGGTTCTACCATCACCATAGACGAGGGGCCTCTACCCTAGAGGAGTCGGCGGTCTACTCACCTCACAGAGGGGCATCCTTACGCTAGAGGGAGAGGTTACCATCACCATAGACAGGGGCCATCCTCATACACAGAGGAGAGGAGGTTATACCATCACCATCGGACCGAGACTCCTCTCACTAGGAGGAGACGGGGTTCTCAATCACATCGGCGGGGGCACTCTACACAGTAGGGAGGAGGTTCTACCATCCAGCCTCGGGGACCATCCTACCCTAGAGGATGGGCGGTTCTACATCACCATACGGACCCGGGGGCCTCCTTCTCCACCTAGAGGAGAGGAGGTTTACCATCACCATAGACGGGGGGACACCGTCACCCGAGGAGATGGCGGTTCTAACATCACCATAGCCGGGGGACATCCTCTACCCAGTTGGGAGAGGAGGTTCTAACACCCCATAGCAGGGGCATCCTCTACACTCTGAGAGGGCGTTCTACCATCACCCTGACCGGGGATATCTCTACCCTAGAGGAGGAGGTTCTATTCTAGTCACCTCGTCAGAGGGGTACCTCTGAGCCTCGCGCCACGCCACCGTTCCATCGACAGATCCACACGCACCGCGGGACATCCTTCCTACCCTCATCGTACGGGAGAAGTGGTCTACCATCACCATAGACAGGGGGCTCCTTACATGCTATCGAGGGAGAGGTTTCTATCCATCACGCACTAGACAGGGATTCACTCACATGAGGGGCAGGAGGGCTCCCACACACCATAGAGAGGAGAGCTGCTTCTACCACAGTAGCGGCATCTCTGACATGCATCTACATCACCATAGACAGGGGGCATCCTCTACACCTAGAGGGAGGAGGCTCTACCATCACCTAGACAGGGGGATCCTCTACACCTAGAGGAGAGGAGGGGTCTACACAACCATAGACAGGGGGCTCCCTTAACGAGCTAGAGAGGAGGAGAGGCTTCTACTTCACCACATAGACAAGGGGAATCGACACTCTACAGCTAGGGGAGAGGAGGTTCTACCCTCACCATAGGAAGGGGCCTTCCTGACATAGAGAGAGGGGAGTTCTACACAGCTCACCTAGACAGGGGAACATCTCTACACACTAGAGGAGGGACTAAGCATTCTACCATCACCATAGACAGGGGGCATCCTCTACACCTAGAGGGAGGAGGCTACCATCACCATACGAGGGCATCCTCTACCACCTGAGGAGAGGAGGTTCTACCATTCACCATGATCAGGGGCATCTCTCCTAACCTAGAGGAGAGGACAGGCTTCATGAGCCATTCACGAGACAGGGGACATCCTCTACGCCTAGGGAGAGGAGGTTTACCCATCACCATAGACAGGGGAATCCTCTACACCTAGGGGTGAGGAGGTTCTCACCATCACCAAGAAGGGGGCCTCCTCTACACTAGAGGAGAGGAGGTTTCTCCATCACCATAGACAGGGGCATCCTCTACACCGAGGAGAGGCGGTTCTACCATCGCCCGACAGGGGACATCCTCTACAGCTAAAGGAGAGTTGATTCTACCATCACCATAGACAGGGGCATCCTCTACACCTAGAGGAGAGGTGGTTTTAGCATCAACATAGACTTGGGACATACTCTACACCTAGAGGAGAGTAGGTTCTACCATCACCATAGACAGAAGGCATCATCTACACCTAGAGGAGAGAGGTTCTACCATCACCATAGACAGGGGCATCCTTACACTAGGGAGAGGAGGGTTCTACCATCACCATAGATAGGGGGCCTCCTTACATCAAGAAGAGGGGAGGTCTACCATCACCATAGACAGGGGGCATCATCTACACCTAGAGGAAGGAGGTTCTACTCCATAGACAGGGGGGCACCTCTAGCCTAGAGGAGAGGAGGTCTAGCATCACCAATAGACAGGGGGCATCCTCTACATCTAGAGGAGAGGCAGTTCTACACATCACACATAGACAGGGGATATTTCTACACCAGAGGAGAAGTGGTTCTACCAATCACATAGACAGGGGATCCTCTACACTAGAGAGAGATGGTTTACCATCACCAATAGACAGGGGGCATCCTCTACACCTAGAGGAGAGGAGGCTCTACCATCACCATAGAAGGGGGATCCTCTACACCTAGGGAGAGGAGGCTCTACCATCACCATAGACAGGGGGCATCCTCTACACCTAGAGGAGAGGAGGCTCTACCATCACCATAGACAGGGGAATCCTCTACACCTAGGGGAGAGGAGGTTCTACCATCACCATAGACAGGGGGCCTCTCTACACCTAGAGGAGAGGAGGTTCTACCATCACCAAAGACAGGCGAATCCTCTACACCTAGGGGAGAGGAGGTTCTACCATCACCATAGACAGGGGGCATCCTCTACATCAAGAAGAGGGGAGTTTCTACCATCACCATAGACAGGGGACATCCTCTACACCTAGAGGAGTGGCGGTTCTACCATCACCATAGACAGGGGGCACCTACACTAGAGGAGAGGAGGCTCTTACCATCACCATAGAGAGGGGAATCCTTACACCAGGGGAGGGAGGTTCTACCATCACCATAGACGGGGGCCTCCTCTACCTAGAGGAGAGGAGGTTCTACCATCACCATAGACAGGGGACATCCTCTACGCCTAGAGGAGAGAGGTTCTACCATCAATAGAGGGGACATCCTCTACACCTAGAGGAGAGGAGGTTCTACCATCACCATAGACAGGGGACCCTCTACACTAGAGGAGAGGAGGTTCTAACATCAACATAGACAGGGGGCATCCTCTACACCTAGAGGAGAGGAGGTTCTACTATCACCATAGATAGGGGACATCCTCTACACCTAGAGGAGAGGAGGTTACACATCACCATAGACAGGGGACCTCCTCTACACTAGAGGAGAGGAGGTTCTAACATCACCATAGACAGGGGGCATCCTCGACAGAGAGGAGAGGT
>WNYA01000668.1:55251-127687 GCA_019512145.1 Engystomops pustulosus
AGGGCGGATGTGGTGGGGCGTGCCGTCAGACAAAACCCGAACAGAATTTGGAAAACCGAAGGAATTTAAAAAATGAAATTGTGTCGCAGGAGCAAGCACTCACATGCAACAGGAAGGAAGAAGGTGAACTCCGGACCTCAGCGCAGAAGCGCACATAACGGGACTCAGGCGCACGATCTTTGTGAATCCCGGCAGACCAGCATCCTCGTCGGACAACACGCGTGGGATCGCAACAGCCACCGGATAAATAAATATTGCCCCTATATGTTTGTCAGATGCAAACCCATGCCAGGCCTACTCAAATGACTGAATTGCTCATTTCTGTTTCAATATTCATGCTAATGTGCGGAATTGAATTTCCATGGATCAGTACACTAGTCAATTATGACATGGGTAGCTTGGCAGTAGCATTGGCCTAGGGCTCCTATGGGGATCGATGCAATCCAAACACCTAAAAGTTGTATTGTGGGTCCCACACTATTTATACAGCCAGGGATCAGGGCAGTCTTAATTCACACTGTGTCGGACATTAGAGGGTATTTAAAAGTTGCTGGATATTCTCTTGGAATTTGTTACACAAAAAAAAATAAGCCAAAAAACAGGAAAAAACAACTCATTCAAAAAGCTTTGCCCAGAAACCCGCTGGAGAAATAGTTCTGTGTTTAAGGTTCTTGTCTCGCGGCCGGATACCTGAAAGGACTGAATGCATAAAATATCTGGAGACTTGTCTCGGAAACATGAAGGTTATGGAAAAAATAAGGGGTGGGGGGGGGTGGGGGGGGGGGGGGGGGGGGGGGGGGGGGGGGGGGGGGTGAGGAAAAACAAAAAAAAAAAAAAAAAAAAAACAAAAAAAAAAAAAAAAAAAAAAAAATGGGGGGGGGGGGGGGGGGGGGGGGGGGGGGGGGGTGGGGGGGGGGGTGGGTGGTGGGGGGGCGGGGGGGGGGGGGGGGGGGGGGTGGGGGGGGGTTGGGGTGAGGGGGCGGGGGGTGGGGGTTGGGGGGGTGGGGGGTGGAGGGGGGGGGGCGGGGGGGGGGGGGGCGGGGAGGGGGGGTGCGGGGGGGGGGGGGTGGGGTGGGGAGGGGGAGGGGTGGTGGGGGGGGGTGGGGGGTGGGGGGGTCGGGGGGGGGGGGGGGGGGGGGTGGGGGGTGGGGGGGGGGGGTGGTTGGGGGGGGGGGGGGGGGGGGGGGGGGGGGGGGGGGGGTGGGGGGGGGCGGTGGGGGGGGGGAGGGGGTGGGTCGCGGCGGGGGGGGGTGGGGGGGTGGGGGGGGGTGGGGAGGGGGGGGGGGGCGGGGGGGTGGGGATGGGGGGTTGGGGTGGGGGGGGGGAGGGGCGGGGGTGGGCGGGCGTGGCTGGGGGTGGGGTTGGGGTGGGTGTGGGGGGTCGGGGGGTGGGGGGGGTGGGGAGTGGGGGGGGGGGGGGGGGGGGGGAGGTTTGGGCGGGGGGGGGTGGGGGGGGGGGGGGGGTGGGGGGGGAGGGGTGGGGGAGGAGGGGGGGTTTGGGGGTGTGAGGGGGTGGGGTTGGGGTGGTGGGGGGGTGGGAGGGGGGGTGGGGGGGGGGGGGGGGGGTGTTGAAGGGGGGGGTGGGTGGGGGGGGGGGTGGGGGGGGGGGGGGGGTGGGGTTGTGGTGTGGGGGGGGGGGGGAGGGTGGGGGCGGGGGGGGGGAGAGGGGCGGGGTGTGGGGGGGGGGGGGGGGGGGGGGGAAAGGGGGGGGCGGGGGTTGGGGGGGGGGTGGGGGGGGGTGGGGGGGGGGGGGGGGGGGGGGGTGGGGGGGGGGGGGGTGGGGGGGGGTGGGGGGGGGTTGGGGTTTGGGGTGGGGGGTGGGTGGTGGGGGGGGGTGTGGGTGGGGGGGGGGGGGGGGGGGGTGGGGGGTGGCGGGGGGGGGCGGGGGGGGGTGGGGGGTGATGGGGTTGGGGGGGGGGGGCGAAGGGGGGGGGGGGGGGGGATGTGGGGGGGGGGGGGGGGGGGGGGTGGGGGGGGGGGGGGGGAGGGGGGGGCGGGGGGGGTGGGGGGGGGGGGGGGGGGTGGGGCTGGGGGGGCGGGGGGAATTGGGGGGAGGTGTTGGGGGGCGGGGCGGGGGGGGGGTTAGGTGGGGTGGGGGGGGGGGGTGGGGGGGGGGGAGGGGGTGCATGGGTGGGGGGGGGGGGGGGGTATTGGGGGGGGGGTGTGGGGGGGGGGGGGGGGGGGGGGGGGGGGGGAGGGGGGGGGTTGGGGGTGGGCGCGGGGGGGGGGGGGTGGGGTGTGGGGGGGGGTGGGGGTGGGGGTGGGGGGGGGAGGGTGGGGACTGGGGGGGGGGTGGGGGGGGGGGGGGGTGGGGGGGGGGAGGCGAGGGGGGGGGGGGGGGGGGGGTGGGGAAAGAACAACAACAACATAAAAAACAAAAAAAACACAAAAAAAAATACAAAAAAACAAAAAAAACAAAAAACCACCAAAAAATAAAACCACACAAATAAAACACACAAACAAAAACACCAAAAAAAAACCTCAATAACAAACAAAACCCACACCAAAAAACATAAAGAACACACACAAAAAATAAAAACCCACAACAAAAAAAACAAAAACACAAAAAACAAAAAAAAAAACAAAAAAAAACCAACACACCCAACACACCAAAAAAAAATATAACCAACACACACCAAACAAAACACCAAAAATGAAAAAAACAAAAAAAAAACAAAAACAACACAAAAAACACCAATAAATAAAGGGAAGAAAATAAAATTCCAATTTACAGGGGTGAGAACTATACTTTGAGTGTCAACTCTGGGGAGAAGAGAACAGTCTGATGCACGTGTTAAGCGGAAGGAAATCTCTTTGAAGCTTGACCGCAGGCAGACTGTATGGGTCACCTGGAGCAGTTCTCTCAAAGGATTCTGTGTCTGTATGGTGACTGGAACAATCTATGAGGAGACGTGTCAATCTCAAGGAGCATCTGCCACAATAGCCTAATGAGGAAGAATTAGCTACAAAAGATATTGCCTTACTTGGAATGGAACCAAAGAACAAAGAAGAGTCACAAAGCCAAATATATTGGTTCTTCCAATTTTGCTCAAAAAACAAAGTGAGATCTCATCTACTCTAGGAGATTTGCTTCGAGGACGTACGGCAAATACTGACATAAAACTGGTAAGAAGGTATCAGAGAGAACGGAGTGGGCAAAAGAAACAGCCATAGCTTCCCACACATCGTTCTGTCCAGGACATTACCGCATGACAATGCCCAGTCAAGGGATCGCGGGTATGTTATACAGAAAGTGACCAGTGATTTCTCAGTCCTCGGTCCCAAGTGAAGTCTTAGTGACTTGTCAAAGATCTAAACGTCAATGTTTGATCCATTCCAAAATGGCCGATACGTGTGGGGCGTTCCTCAGTGTGCTGGTTTGTTCATTCCCAGAGTGTTCAAGGAAGATCAATGGGGAACCAGCAACAGGGGGGGATCATGGGTGTCCAGGGGTAACGGTGGAGCTGCTTCCTGAGAAGTTACTGCGGAACCAAAATGACTAAATTGTGCAATAACTGAATCCATCACTATTTCTGCCTCATCGGGGCATATTATCCGGGCAGGTTACACCTGTGAAACAATAGAGATGATGTGCACGCCAAGATTGTGATTCTTTCCCCATGGCAGTCTGTGGGCATGGAGGGGTGAAGGTGGGGCAATGCCCGCGGTGGACTGGGCTGGCATGGGGTGTTCTGCCCTGTGCACGTTCAGGCCCGGAAGGGCGCAGGTAGGTAAAGAACAAGTCTACACTAGGCCCGACGACGGGTGCAGCCACACTGCGGGAGTCTTAGGAAATAGATCTGGGGGGGGGGGGGGGATCATATGCTGAGCACCATGAACCAGGATGTGTTAATAATTTAGAGGGTGGTAGTAGATGATCTCCTTTGCATCAACCATAATCGTAATGCCGGCACCGGGGGTTCTCCTGCGTTCAGCAAAATAAGACCTATTACCCAATTGGCAAAGTAGCGGGCCAGACTAAGCATCCGCCCAGATTATACCCTGGTATACCAGCCCAGAGTATGTCTCCCCAGCCCAGAGAATACCCCCAGTCCTGAATCTATACCTTTAATCAAGTATGATGTGTTTTGATACAATGTCAATTGGAATAAATCTGCGGTGCACGTCATATATTTACTATTATGGGGGGACATTAAGGTCCTGTGTATTTTAAGATGCACAGACGGCCTACTTTCCCATAAATTTTCTTTGGTTGTCCCATATTTTCCACAATGAGTTGAGAGATGAGAGTCATGGCAGTCACCAGCTGAGGGGGGCGTCAGCTACAACAAAAGGGTGGACCGTTGCCGCGTGTTCTCTCGCTTCTCCAGGCCAACGAACAACTGGATCACATTTTCTGTAAAAATTTAGGAAAATTTGTCTGATAGGCCTGGAAAAAGGTCTGGGATTGTGAAAAACTCTTTCTGAAATAGGAAATTCCAAGCGGATTGTATTTCTACCAGCAGGGGGAACCTTCACCTCCAGCCCTCCAGTCTTCCTAACTCCTTCCATCTGGACTGCAGATCCACTGTGCAGATTGGTCCCAATCTATTAGAGTCATTACATGGAAGGAGCCTTAGCCCCGCCCACTTGGCAGTGAGCTTAAATAGAGATTGGAAGGTGCAACTAACAGCACCAATTGCTGTCAATTGTGGGAGTAGAAAAAAGTTCCAACTAACAAAATTAGTGAGGAAGAATGAGCACAAGAACACGTAACACACGTACCACACACATACACACACAACACACGCTACATACACGTACACACACTACACAAACGTACACAAACGTACAACCAATACAATACATACACACACAACACACCACATACAAAGACAACACACACATACACGTACACACACGTTACACACACATCACACGTACACCAAAACATACAACACACGTACACACCACATACCACACATACAACAAGATACAACACAGTAGACACAATACACACACATACAAAACACATACATACACGTACAAACACGTACCCACACATTACACGTAAACAAACATAACACACACAATACACACAGACAAACAAAATAAAGAAACCGTACATACAAGTAACAAAAGGACACACATATACAAATAAATACACACAAATACACACAAATACAACAACAAAACACAAATATACACACACATACACACAGTACACATACATACACACACGTACACACACGTACACACCACGTAAAAACATACACACACGTACACACACTAACACACACATACACAACCGTACACACACGTACACACACGTTACACACAATTACACAAACATACACATACACACAGTACACACAAGCACACACACGTACACCAAACATACACACACATACACACACATACACACATACACACACAATACACCACCACGTACACACACATACACAACGTACACACACGTAACCACAGTACCACACACATACACAAACATACACGCAAGACATACACATACACACGGTACACACACATACACACACATACACACACATCACACACATACACGCACATACACACACATAACACGTACACCCACTACACACACATACACCACACATACACACAAATACACACCAAATACACACGTACACACACATACACACACATACCACCACGACACACATACACACACATACACACGTACACACACATAACACACATACACACACATACAAACGGTACACACACATTACAAACACATACACACACGTACACACCACGTACACACACGTGTACACTATAAATAGAACTGATGTGTGGGCTTCCCAATCTATGCCATGGATCAGGAAATAAAAATCATTCCGAAGTTCAACCAGGAAGAACAAAGGGACAAAATCAGTCTTGGCTCAGTCCAATTTGCACAGTTCAGATCACAAAGCTTCTCCTTCTGTATTTCGTTCTTGTGTTTTATGATTATAAACCATACACATACACCATACAAGGATTTGCAACCAAGACTGGATTTTTTTTACGTGCTCGTCCTGGTTGAAGACACCAAAAGGATTAGTGAATCAAAACCTATTCAAAGGAATCTAACACCAGGATGAAGGATTGTCAACCAAGCACACAGACATACGTGATGTGGGACCCCTCTGGCAAGATTCCCTCTTCTTTTAATTTTTTAAGCTAAAAGAAGAACGGACTTGTCAGAGGGGGCACATACCTGTATGTAAAATACTTGGTTTTACAATCCTTCTCCTGGTGGTAGATGCCAAAGAGTTGGAAGGAGGAGATGTCCATAAACATCACATGGCGGCTCCCAAAGAAGTATTGATCTCCTGGTAATTGGCAACAACTAAAGGAGGAACATCCTCCAATTTTTGGTATTTCTAATGGCCTTCAGCTCCAATCTATGACATGAGATTACATATAGGGGAGCACTTGGCCCCCGTATACGGCACATACACAGACTACAAGTCTCAGGTATTATTATTCCAATGATAACGTTTAGTGATTTACCCTCCCACTGAAGTACGGAGACCCCCATGAATATCTAACCCCTGAAACTCTGTGACACAAGGAGCAGATACAAGGAGTCTAAGACTATAAGTGTAAAATGTAATTAATTGCAGAGCAGAGGATTAGGAGAGGACTTCCTAGAGGAGGAATGGGCCGAGTTACGCTTTATTCCTCCTAACCAATTATGTTATGGTTGAAAGCTTCCACGCCGCAGCAGTGCTTCCAATAGGTTGATTTGTGGAGCGGGCCTCTCAGCGGGTCTCCTGAAAGACTGAAGAATCAAAAGATCCGGATCCACTTTATAGCATCCGAGAGGGGGGAAAGGGGGGGGAAACAGTTCACCAGCCGAAACTGACACATAGCAAGAGGAGAGACGCACGAGCTGCTGCCCGGATTATCGGGTAAGGTAATGGAGATTTGTATCGATGTCAAGTGCGATAATGAAAGGGATTCATCAGTATGGATCAGAACAACTCCAGGGACTTGGTTTATAGATATGACAGAAGATTGAAAATGATACAGGGACCACCCAGGGGAATACACAAGATTATATGTATCCCCATATACCTGCACAAAAATGGGCAAATCATCACATAGTATCGGACAACCTTTCTTGCTCTATAGTGTACTGAGGACTTAAAGACAATTTCTTTAGCTTCCTGCTCTAGAAATGCTGCCTGAGATAGGACCTATGTACAATGGCTCAGCTCCTCCTGCTTATACATGTGCCTGCAGATAGGACACTAGTATAATTGATTCAGCTCCTCTGCTCTATAACATGATGCCTGCAGATAGGACACTATTGACAATGTGCTCAGCTCATCCGCTTTATAACATACTGCCTGCAGAATAGGAAACAGTTACATCTGCCCCTCACCTCTCCTGCTCTATAACATATGCCTGCAGAAGGAAACTATGGACAATCTGCTCACCTCCCCCTGCTCTATAACATGCTGCCTGCAGATAGGACCACTAGTACAATTGCTCAGCCTTCCTCATGCTCTATAACATGCTGTCGCGATAGGACATATGTACAACCTGCTCAGCTCCTCCTGCTCTATAAACAGTGCCTACAATAGGACATATGTACAATGTGCCAGATCCTCCTGGTCTCTATAACATGCTGCATGCAGACTAGGACACTATGTACAATCCTGCTCAGCTCCTCCTCTCTATAACATGTGCCTGCAGATAGGACCACTATGTATAATCTGCTCAGCTCCTCCTGCTCTATAACATGTGCCTGCAGATAGGACACTATGTAACCAATCTGCTCAGCTCCTCCTGCTCGATAACTGTGCCTGCAGATAGGACAATATGTATAATCTGCTCAGCTCCTCCTGCTCGATAAACATGCTGCCTGCAGATAGGACACTATGACAATGTGCTCAGCTCATCCTTTATAAACATACTGCCGCAAGATAGGAAACTATGTCCCAATCTGCTCACCTCCCCGCTCTATCACATGCGCCTGCAGAGGACAATATGTACAATCGGTCAGCTCCCCTGCTCTAGAACAGCTGCCTGCAGATAGGACACTATGCACAATCTCAATTCCTGATCGCTCCTCCTGCTCTTAACTGCTGCCTGCAGATAGGACACTAGGTACATCTGCCTCAGCTCCTCATGCTCTCATAACATTAATGCCTGCAGATAGGAAACTATGTACAATCTGCCCTCAACCTCCCCCTGCGCTATAATGCTGCCTGAAGATAGGACACTATGTACAATCTGCCTCAGCTCCTCATGCTCTATAACAGGATGGCAAACTTGTACACCGAGTGCCCAAACATGCACCAAAACCCACGTATTTTTCCCAAAGTGCGATGCATACATTTAAGCAGTACTTTATAACTCCCTGCTCTGTCAAATGTTTAAATTGTAAATAGGCAACTGAGGCACACCAATACAGTAGAAAGCAAGGTGTAATTCATTGTAGCTTCACTTCCTAGGTCCTGGGCTGCTTGGGACTGAAGAGGCCTTGAGTGTGGTCTGGGCGAACTCTGCGCTGGGGTGATGGCGCAGGTTGCCCATTAAGAGGGCTCCGAGTGCCCCTGGCAACCCGTGCCATAGGTTCGCAACCAATGCTCTATAACATGGCTGCACTGAGAAGGGACACTATGTACAATATGCTCAGCTCTCCTGCTCTTAACATGCGGCCTGCAGAAGGACATATGTACATCTGCTCGCTCCACCTGCTCTATGAACATGCTGTCTGCGAGATAGGACACTATGTACAATATGCTCAGCTACCTCCCTGCTCTATTAACATGCTGCCTGAGAAAAGACACTAGTACCAATCTGCTCAGCTGCCTCCTGCTATATAACGTACTGCATCCTGATAGGACACTATGTCAATCTGATCAGATCCTTCTGACTCTATAACATGACATGCCTTGCAGATAGGACACTATGACCAATATGCACAGCTCTCCTGCCTCTAAACATGCTGCCTGCAGAAGGAAACTACTGTACAAACTCTCAGCTCCTCCTGCCTATATACAATGCCTGCATGCAGATAGGACCACTATGTACAATCTGCCTCAGCTCCTCCTGCTCTAAACATGCTGCCCTGCCAGATAGGACACTATGTACAATCTGCCACAGCGCCTCCGCTCTAAAAACATGCTGCCTGCCAGATAGGGACACTTGTAACAACTGCTAGCTCCTCCTGCGCTATAACAGTCCTGCAGATAGGACACTATGTATAATCTGCCTCAAGCTCCTCCTGCTCTATAACATGCTGCATGCAGATAGGACACTGTGTACCAATTTGATCAGCTCTCTGCTCTTAAACATGCGCCTGCAGATAGGGAACTATGTACAAACTGCTCAGTCCTCCGGCTATATAACATGCTGCCGCAGATAAGGACACTATGTATATCTGCTTCCCTCCTCCCTGATCATAACATGCTGCTGCAGATAGGGACACTATATGTACAATGTGCTCAAGCTCCCCTGAACTCTATAACATGCTGCCTGCGATAGGACACTATGTACAATGTGCTCAAGTCATCCTGCTCTATAAACCTGCTGCCTGAGATAGGAAACTATATGTACAATGTGCTCAGCTCCTTCATGATCTAACATGCTGCCTGCAGATAGGACACTATGTACATGTCTCAGGTCATCCGCTCTATAACATTCTGCTGCAGATAAGACACTAGGTACAATGCTGCTCAGCAGCTCTCTGCCCTCTATAAACATGCTGTCTGAAGATAGGACACTAGGTACAAGATGCTCAGCCATCCGGCTCTATAACATGCTGGCTGCAGATGAGAGGAAATTGTGTAAAACTCTGTGCTCAGCTACTAATGCTCTATAACACGGCGCCTGCAGATAGGACACTATGTACAATGTGCTCAGCTCATCATGTGCTCTATAACATACGCCTGCAGATAGGACACTATGTTACAATGTGCTCCAGAGCTTAAGCTAATCCTGCTCTATAACCTGCTTCTGCCTGAGATGATATAGGACACTATGCTACAATATACTCCGCTCCTCCGTCTATTAAACATGCTGCCTGCAGATTTAGGACACTATGTACAATGTGATCAGCCTCCTCATGCTCTATAACCATGCGGTTGCAGATAGGACAGTGTGTTACAATGTGCTCAGATCCTCCCTGCTCTATAACATGACTTGCCTGCAGATAGGGACACTATGTACAATGTGCTCAGATTTGGTAAGAAGGAGCGAATCGATAGAAAAAACTAAAAGTAAATAACATGCTGTCTGCAGATAGGACATTGTTGTACAATGCCAGGCTCCTCAAGAGCTTTCTATAACATGCTGCCTGCCGCAGGATAGGGGAGACACTATGTACAATTTGCTCAGCTCCCTCCTCTCTCTATACATTGAGGAATGCCAGGGGTGAGAGAGGATAGAGACACTATTGTACAATGATTTGCTCAGCCCTCGATCAAGGAGAAGGTCGAGAGTGATCCCTTATTTATATTACTCTCTTCCTCTTTTTAGTAAAAATGCATTGCCTTGCAGATGATTAGGACACTAGGTGTTCAATCCTCAGCTCCCAATGCCTCTATAACATGCTGCCTGCAGATAGCGACACTATGTACCAATGTGACTCAGGTCCATCATGCTCATAAATTCGAACTGCAGGGGGGGCTGTGAAAATATGTACAAGGGGGATGCCGTCTCAGAGAAGCAGATAGAGGAGCTCCTAACCTGTCTATAACATGCTGCCCTGCAGGATAGGCCACCCCCCCCAAAATATGTACAAGTGGCCTCCCAGCACAGCTCATCCTGCTCTATAACACCATACTGATGGCAGATAGGAAACTATTGTACAATCCTGCTCAGCTCTCTCCTGGCTCTATAACATGCTGGCCTGAGACAAGGACACTATGTACAATCTGCTCAGGATCCCTCCTGCTCTAAACATGCTATGCCCTCAGATACGGACCACTGTGTAGAAGTGGCCTCAGCTCCCTTTTGGCTGTATACATGCTTGCCTGCAGGTAGGACAATATTATAATCGCCTCAGCTTCCTCCTGCCTGCTATAAAAGGATGCATGCAGATACGATTAAACTATGTACAATGGCTTCAGTCATCCTGCTCGTATAACCATCCTGGTGTGTGGCGCCTGCAGATAGGACGCTATGTACAATTGCTCAGCTCCTCCTCTATATAAATGCTGCCTCAGGATAGGACACTATGTACAATCTGCTCAGTCATCCTCTGCTCTATAACATGATGCCTGCAATAGGAACACTATGTACAAATCCCCTCAGCTCCTCCGACTTATCACATGCTGCCTGCAGATAGGACAGATGTACAATCTGCCAGCCTCCTCCTTGCTCATAACCATGCTGCCTGCAGATAGTAGGACCACTATGTACAATCTGTCAGCTCCTCATGCTATAACATGCGGCCTGCGAGACGGCCGGGACGGATAATAGCAAAGGGACAAGTGTGTAGACTAGAGTACTAATGCTCGAAAACATGATTTGCCTTGAAACGATAGGACACTGTGTTATCTGCCAGACCACTTCCTGCTCTATAACATCTGCCTGCAGATAGGACACTGTGTATAATCTGCCTCAGCTTACTCCTGCTCTATTAACATGCTTGCATGCAGGATTAGTAGGAGGAACTGTGGGATGATATGCTTCAGCTCTCTCCTGCTCTATAACATGCTGCATCCAGTTGGGACACTGTGTACAATTCTGAGCCAGCTTTCCTCCCCGTCTGATAACATGCGGTCGCATGATAGGACACCTATGTACAATTTCTTCTTCAAGCTCCTCCTGCCTCTATAAAATGCTGCCTGCAGATAGGACACGTTGTAGAAGCCGCTCAGCTCCCTTTGCTGTTATAACATGCTGCCTGGCAGCTACGGGACACTGTGTAGAAGCCGCCCTCCATCAGCTCCCTGCCTTGGGCTTTATGTTATAACATGTGCCTGACAGGATAGGACACTATGTTACCATTTCTCAGCTCCCTCCTGACTCTATAACATGCTGCTGCAGAGAGAGGAAACCAGGGGGAGAAACTAAGCATTAGCAACGCATGGCTTCGGACAGCCGAAAGTGGGATGGCGAGAAAACGGAGAAGGGAATAAGGACCTCAGGAAAAGAGCGTAAAAACGTGTGGAGAAGAAGGGCGACTCAGTGACGCTAGAACATGAGGCTCAGATAGGGGGGGAGGGGGACACTATGTACAATCTGCTCAGCTCCTCCTGCTCTATAACATGCTGGCTGAAGATCAAGGATAAGGGAGATGATTAGGACAACATTACAATGTGCTTCAGCTACTCCTTGCTCATAACAGCTGCCAGCAAGCAGATAGGGAGGACACTTAGTACAATCTGATCAGCTAACTACCTGCTCTATAATGCTGCCTGCAGGATTTCAGGACATGTTTGTAGAAGCCGAACCGCTGCTCCAGCTCCCTTTGCTGTATAACACATGCTCCCTTTTTTAGTGAGATGATCCTTATGAATACCAACATGACGCCTGAATTAAAGACATTTTCCGGGCCCATAGATAACATCGTATTGCCCGGGGGGGGGTCGGGGGGTGGTCCAGGGATGTATCAGCAGAGTTTGTCCTCAGCTCCAGCCAAAGGAACAACAGTGTGCTCGGCTCTCCTTTGCACAGAGCGGGTGACTTTCTCCATTAGACGCTGTATCATTTGTTTTACTGGTGGACTTTGTTATTTCGGATATATGAGAGCGCGGGGCCGGAAGAAAAGAGTCTTTGAGAGGGCGACGACGACACCACCCTCAACAAAGGGGCTCATTCCAGCTCTACCGTTCACCCGTCCTACCTCTGCCTTACTCTCTCTGCCCCCCTCCTCTCCCTCCCTCAGTGGCTTCTCTATTGGCCTTTTACAACTACCGGGTCTTCTCCCTTTCTCCCCTTCTTTCTCTTCTATTTGTCGAACAAAAGGTTATTAAGATAGTAAAAACAGCATCTGAGATGGGCCCGAGCGCAAAAAAAAAAAAAAAAGATAAAAAAGATTTCACCCAAGATCCTGCAACCAAATGCCGGACAAAACCGGGATGGTATTAAGCTGAGGCTTTCTCTGTGGGTATGCAGACGGCGAATCACATACTGTGCTGTTCCAGGCACCAGGGGGGGGGGGGGGATTCTGTGTTCCGGGCTGCTCGATGGCTTTTCTTCTTCCTTTCCGATAGAAAAGGGATAATAATTGGGACAATCAGAAATTTCTTTTCAAGGAGCTAATGAAGGAAAGGAGGGACGGAGCAAAGTCAACCACGAGTAGTAACATGGGGAGGGTATTTGGTATCTTTATGGTGCCCCACACACTGATCCATGCCTGCAACCAAAACTGCCAAGAACCGACCCAGCACCTGAGCATCATTGTTCCGACTTTTCACTATGAAACCGTTTCCCTTTTCCTTTAACCTCGGCTCCTCATGAATCTATTCAGCAAAACACTGTCTGCAGCATGAAGGAGATAAGACGAAAAAAGAGGGACAAAAAGGGAAAAAGGCATCAAGAGGTCAACCCTCACTGGGGAGGTACCCAAATATCCGGATAAATGGAACAGAGTTCAGCAGAAGATACAACTTAGGGAATCAAGGAAGCCCTGTCACCCATAAACGACGGACAATGTCTTGCTTGGGGAAGGGGAAAACGAGGTTGGTAAGAAAATCCGAGAAAAGCGAGAAGAGATCAAAGCCGGGCAGCTACGGGAGGGGTAGTGAGACAATGTTGACGGTGTGGTGTGTTGACAATAGCCTGTTTTCTCTATGTGTTGATTATCCCTTGTACTGGACATCACCTGGTGGTAATTTATCCGTACTGTGACCATCACTGTGTTTGTATTATCCCTGTACGTGACATCGCCGTGTGTGTATTATCCTGTACTGTGACTCACTGTGTTGTATGATCCCTGTGTTACTGTGACAATCACTGTGTGCCCCCCCCTTGTATTATCCCTGTTACTGTGACATCACCCTGTAGTGTTGTTGTTGTATGACCCTGTGTACGTTGACATCACGGTTGTGTATTATCCCTGTACTGTGACATCACTGTTGTTTATTATCTCTGTATGTGACAATCAACGTGTTTGTATTATCCTGTACTGTGACATCCTGTTGTTGTATTATCCCTGTACTTGTACTTCACTGTGTTTTTGATTATCCCTTGTAATGACATCACTGTGTTTTGTTGTATTATCCCTGTACTGTTGACATCGCCCTGTGTGTATTACCCTGTAATGTGGACATCACTGTGTGTATTATCCCTGTTTTTTTTTTTTTTTTTTTTTTTTTTTGACTTTTGTTGACATCGCTGTGTGTATTTCCCGGGTACTGTGTGACATTCAAACGGGTGTAATTGATCTTGTACTGTGACATCACTTTGTGTGTGTGTGTATTATCCCTTGTACTGTGATGTGACATCGCTTGGTGTCTTCCCTGTACTGTGACCATCACCGGTAATTATCTCCTGTTACGTGGACATTCACGTTGCTGGTGTGTATTATCCTGTTATGTGCACATCGCTGTGTTTTGTATTATCCCTGTACTGTGACATTTCACTGTGTGTTTATTACCCTGTGACTGTGACATCGCTGTGGGTTAGCCCTGTACTGGTGACATCACTGTGGGTATTATCCTTACTGTGTGAATCACTTGTGTGTATTATCCCTGTCTGTTGTGACATCGCTGTGTGTATATCCCTGTTACTGTGAATCCACTCTCTCCTGTGTGCATTATATCTGTACTTGACCAATCAATCTGTGCATGATAACTGTACTGCTGTATTATGTGACATCACTGTGTGTATTATCCCGTACTGTGACATTCACTGTGTGATGTATTATCACTGTACTGGGACATCGCTGTGTGTATTGTAATATCCTGTACTGGACTCCCACGTAGTCGTGTATTCTATCCCTGTACGGCCCCTGACATTCACTGTGGATGGTGTATATGCTGTATGTGACACACTGTGTGTATATGTCGTGTACTTGTGACATCACTGTTGTGGGTTTTTTGGATTATCCTGTACTGTGATGACATCATGGTGTATTATCCCTTGTACTGTTGTGACATCTCTGTTGTTTGTATTATCCCTGGTCACTGTGACATCACGGTGTTGAGATCCCTGTAATGTGAATCATGTGTGTATTATCACTGACTGTGACCATCGCCTGTGGTGTTGGTGCTTGTTGATCTCTGTTACTGTGAAATCGATCCTGTTGTGTGTATGTCCCTTTGTACTGTGACATCCACTGTGTGTATTAGCTCTGTAAGGTGACCATCGCGCTGATGTTGTTTGTGTTTTGTTATACTCGGTACTGTGACATCGCTTTGTGGTTGTATTATCCCTGTACTGTGAACATCACTGTGTGTTGTTATGTTCTCCGTGTACTGTGACATCACTGTGTGTATATTATCTTGTACTGTGACCATCACTGTGTGTTATTATCCCTGTACAGAGAGGTGACATCACTGTTGTTGTATATCTCTGTACAGTTGACATCGCTGTGTGTAATTATCCCTGTACTGTGACACGCTGGTTGATCGTGTATTATGCCCTGTGTACTGTGACATCACTGTGTGTAATTTATCCCTGTATGTGACATCGATGTGTGGATTAAATCTGTACTGTGTGACTGACATCACTGTGTGTATTTGCTCTAGCCCTTACTGTGACACACTGTTGTGTATTATCCCGGTACAGTGAAACGCTGGTGTGTATTACCCTTTGTACTGTTACCATCACTGTGGTATTATCCTGTTAATGTTTATGACATCGCTGTGTGTTATTATCCTGTACTGTGACAGTCACTGTGTGTTGTAATTCATCCCTGTACGTGACCATCACTGTTGTGTTATTGATCCCTGCTACTTGTGACATCATGTGTGGTTATCCCTGTACTGTAACATCACTTGGATGTGTATTATCCCTGTACTGTGACATCAACTTGTTTGTGTTATGTATTGTATTATCCCTGTATGTGACACCACTGCGTTGTGTATTTCCCTTGACTGTGAACATCACGTGGTTGTGATTATCCCTGACGTGACATCACTGTCGTGTATTATACCCTGTACTGTTGATGTTTGGACATCATGTGTGTATTATACCTGAACTGTGTGACATCACTGAGTGTATTCTTCCCCTGTATTGTAACATCACATGTGTGTGTTTTTAGTATCCCTTACTGTGACATCACTGTGTTCCGGTGTAGGATACAGGTGAGGTTTCGCCCCCCCCCCAGAGGTACGTTGACATCATTGTGTGGGTATTATCCTGTACTGTGACATCTCTGGTTTGTATTTAGCCCTGTACTGTTGACATCAATGTGTGCTTATCCCTTTGTACGTGATCATCGCTGTTGTGTATTATCTCTGTACTGTGAAATCACGGGGGTGTTTTATATTCCTTTACTGTGACCTCACTGGGTTGATATCCCTGTACTGTGACATTCATGTGTGTGGATTTCCGTACGTGACATCACAACTGTGGGTGGTATTATCCCTGTACGTGGTGACATCGCTGTGTTGTATTTTATCTGTACTGTGACATCACTGTGTGTATTTTATCCTGTACTGTGAATCACTGGTGTATTATCTCTGTATGTGACATCACTGTGTGTGTGTATTATCCTGTACTGTGACACCATCGCTGTGTGTTGGGATTCTCCCTGTACTGTGACATCCCAACTGGTTTGTTATCCCTGTACTGTTGTTGACATCACTGGTGATTAATCCCTGTACGGTGACATCGCTGTGTGTTTATATCCCTGTTACTGTGACATCACTGTTGTGTGATTATGTCCCTGTTGTACTGGGACAGTCATGTGTGTTGTATTTCTTGTAACTGTGGACCATCACTGTTTGTGGTATTATCTCTGTTACTGTGACATCACTGTGTGTATTATCCCTGTACTGTGACATCACTTGTGTGTATTTCCCTTGTACTGTGAAATCGCTTGTGTGGTATTATTCCTGTACTGTGACATTCGCGTGTGTGTTATTATCCCTGTACTGTGAATCACTGTGGTATTATCTCTGTACTGTGACATCACTGTGGGTATTATCTCTGCACTGTGAAAGCACATGGTATTATCTAGTGACTGTGACATCACTGTTTGTATTGATCCTGTACTGTTGACATCGCTGGGTGTTGTTGTATATCTCTGTACGGTTGACATCGCGTGTGTATTATCCCTGTACTGTGGACATCGTGTGTATTATCACTTACTGTGACATCGCTGGTGTATGATCACTGTACTGTGACTCACCTGTGTGTGTATATCACTTGATACTGTGGACTGCATCACTGTGTGTATTATCTCTGTACTGGACCATCACCTGTGTGTATTATCCTGTACTGTTACATCACTGTGTATGTAATAGTATCCCTGTACTGTGACATCGCGTGGTGTTTTGTATTATCTTGTACTGTGACATCACTGTGTGTATTTATCCTGTACTGGTGACATCACTGTTTGTTGTATTATCCCTTGGTACTGTGACCCATCACTGACTGTGTATTATCCTGTAATGTGACAATCACAGGTTGGGTTTATCACTGTACTGTGACATCACTGTTGTTGTATTTATCTCTGTACTGTGAAATCACGTTGTGTTATTATCCTGTACTGTGGACATCTGTTGTATATATCCCTTTTGTCTGTGACATACGGCTGTTGTATTATCCCTGTTTGTGGACTGTGACATACTGGTGGTTGTTGTTTGATTATCTCTGTACTGTTTGACATTCACTGTTGTTGTATTATCCCTGTACTGTGACATTACTTGTGTGTAGTATCCTGTACTGTGACACACGTGTGTTGTATTATCTTGCAATGTGACATCAACTATGGTATTATTCTTGTTACTGTGACATCCACTGTTGTGTCTTATGCCCTGTACTGTGACATCGCTGTGTGTATTTATCTCTTGTACTGTTGACATCGCTGTTTGATGTATTTATCCCTGTACTGGACATCACGTGTGTATTATCACTGTACTGTGTGACATCACTGGTTTGTGTATTATCCCGTGTACTGTGACATCACTTGTGTGTATTATCTCTTACAGTGACATCCACTGTGTGTATTATCCCCCTGACTGTACATTCACTGTGGGTATTATACCTGTACTGTGACATCTCTGTGGTATTATCCCTGTACTGTGACATCAATGTGTGTATTATCCCTTGTCTGTGACATCTCTGTGTGTAGTATCCCCTGTCCGTTGACATCACTGTGTTGTAATTATTCCTGTAATGTGACCATCACTGTGTGTTATTATCCTGTACTGTGAAATCGCTGGTGTGTATTTTATCCCTGTAATGTGACTCACTGTGTTGTTGTTGTTGTATTATCCCTTGTACTGTGACATCACGTTCTGTGGTATTACCCGTACTGTGACATCACTGTTGTGTATTATCCCTGTCTGTGGACATCTCTGTGTGTATTATCCCTTGTACTGTGACAAATCACTGTGTGTATTGTCCCTGTACTTGTGACCCATCGCTGTGTGTATTATCCCTGTACTGTGACTCACTGTGGGTATTATCTCTGTACAGTGACATCCCTGTGTGTATTATCCCTGGACTGTGACATCATGTTGTATTAATCTCTTGCACTGTGACATCAACTGTGTGTATTATCCCTGTACTGTGACATCGCTGTGTGTATTATCTCTGTTACTGTGACATCACCCTGGTGTATACTGATGTACGTGGACATCAATGTGTGTTATTATCCCTGTACTGTGACATCACTGTGGGTATTATCTCTGTACTGTGACATCGCTGTGTGTATTACCCTGTACTGTGACATAGCTGTGTGTATTATCCCTGTACTGTGACATCACTTGTGTATGACCCTGTTACTGTGGACATCACTGTGGTATATCCCTGTACTGTGACATCACGGTGTGTATTATCCCTTACTGTGACATACAGCTGTGGTATTATCCCTGTGTACTGTGACATCACTTGGTGTATTATCCTTGTACTGTGGACATCGCGTGTGTGTATTATCCCTGTTACTGTGACATCACGTGTGTATTATCCCTGTTTACTGTGACATCACTGTGTGTATTATACCTGTTGTGAAATCGCTTGGTGTATTATCCCTGTACTGTGACATCCATGTGTGTATGATCCCTTGTACTGTGACATTCACTGTGGGATTATCCCTGTACTGTGACTCACTGTGTGTATTAACCCTGTACTGTGACACACTGTGTGTATTATCCCGTCTGTGACATCGCTGTGGTATTATTCCGGTACTGTGAACAATCACTGTGGTATATCCCTGGACTGTTACATCACGTGTGTATATCCTGTACTATGACATCACTGGGTGTATATCCTTTACTGGTGACATCACTGTGGGTATTATCCTGTTACTGTGAAATCACCAGTGTATTATCCTGTACTGTGGATCACTGTGTATTATCCCTGTACTGTGACATTTCACTGTGTGTATTATCCCGTACTGTGACATCCCTGTTGTTGTATTATCATGTACTGTGACACATACTGTGTGTATTATCCCTGTACTGTGACATCGCTTGTGTGTATTCTCCTGTAATGTGACATCACTGTGTTTATTATCCCTGTACTGTGACATCCACTGTGTGTATACCACCTGTACTGTGACACATGTCTGGTATATCCTGTACTGTGACATCGCTGTGTGATATTATCCTGTACGGTGACTCACGGTGTTGTATTTATCCATGTATGTGACATCACTGGGTTATTATCCCTGTTACTATGGACAAACACTGTGTGTATTATCTTGTACGGTGACATCACTGTGTTTCTTATCCCTGTTACGGTGACATCGCTGTGTTGTATTATCCCTGTACTGTGACATCACGTGTTGATTATCCCTGTACTGTGACATCCAATGTGGTATTACCCCTGTACTGTGACATCACAGGGTGATTATCATTGTACTTTGACATCGCTGTGTGTATTATTCCTTGTACTGTGAACCATCCTGTGTGTATTTAGCCCTGTACTGGGACTCACTGTGTGTATTATACCGTGTTACTTATGACATCCACTGTGTGTTTACCTGTACTGTTACAATCACGTGGTATGATCTCTGTGACTGTGAATCACTGTGTTGTATGATCTTCTGTACTGTGACTCATGTGTGTATATCCCGTGTACTGTGGACATCGCTGTGGTATTATTCCTGTTACTGTGACATTACGTGTGTATTATCCTGTACTGTGACATCACTGTGTGTATTATCTCGTGACTGTGACATCCACGTGGTATATCTCTGTACTGATGACATCACTGGGTTGTATTATCCCTGTACTGTGACATCGTGTGTATTATTCCGTACTGTGGACATACGGTGTATATTATCCCTGTACTTGTGGACATCGCTGTGTGTATTATTCTCGTACTGTGACCATCATGTGTGTATTATCCCGGTATACTGTGACATCGCTATGTTGTATTACCCCTGTACTGCTGCATCACGTGTATTATCCCTGTACTGTGACCATCGCTGTGGTTTACCTGTGTATGTGACATCACTGCTGTGTGTATATCCCGTACTGTGCATCAATGTGTGTATTATCTCTGTTACTGTGACATTGCTGTGTGATTATCCTGGCCGTGACATCGCTGTGTGTATTATCCTATACTGTGGAATCACTGTGTTGTATTATCCCTGTACTGTGACCTCACTGTGGTATTATCCCTGTACTTGACATCGCTGTGTGATATCCCTGACTGTGCGATACTCGGGTATATCACTGTACTGTGACATCACTGTGTGTATTTATACCTGTAGTGGACATCGACGCTGTGTAGTATCTCTGTACTGTGACATTCACTGTGTGATTATCCCTGTACTGTGACATCGCTGTGTGTATTATCCCTGTACTGTGACATCACTGTGTGTATTTTATCCCTGTAATGTGACATACTTTGGTGGGGGTTTGATTATCCCTGTGTTACTGTGACATCGTGTGCGTATTATCCCTGTACTGTGACATCACGTGTGTATTATCTCTGTACTGTGACATCAAGGTGTGTATTATCCCTGTACTGTGACATCAACTGTTGTGTGGATTAGCCCCTGTATGTGACCTCACTGTGTGTAATTTCCCGTACTGTGGACAATCGCTGTGTTGTATTATCTATGTATGGGACTCCACTGGTGTTAGTATCCCTGTTACTGTGACCGCTGGGTGTTATCCGGTTTGTACTGTGAACATCGCGGATGTAGTATCACTGTATGTGACATCACTGTGTGTATTATCCTGTTACTGTGACATCGCTGTGTGTATTATCCCTGTACTGTGACATCACTGTTGGTGTATATCTCTGTACTGTAGACATCACGGTGTGTATTTATACCTGTTCCTGTGACATCACTGTGTGTATTATCCTGTACTGTGACTGTGAAATCACTGTGTGTATGTATCCCTGTACTGTGACATTCACTGTGTGTTATATCCTGTATACTGTGACAGCGCTTGTGTGTATTATCCCCTGTACTGTGAAATCACTGTGTGTATTATCTCTGTACTGTGCATCACTGTGTGTATTATCCCGTACTGTGACATCACTTGTGTTTATCCCTGTGTACGTGAATCACTGTATGTATATCTCTGTTCTGTGACATCACTGTGTGTTATCCCTGTTACGGTGGACATCACGGTGTGTATATCCCTGTACTGTGACATCACTGTGTTGTATTATCCCCTTGTACTGTGACATACGTGTGTATTATCTCTGTGGTTACTGTGACATCACTGTGTGTATTATCCTGTTGGTCTGTGAAATCGCCTGGTATTATCCGTGTACGTGAATCGCTGTGGGTTGTTCTTATCCCTGTACGTGACTCAGTGTGTATATCCTGTACTGTGCATCGCTGTGGGTATTATCTCTGTACTGTGACATCACTGTGGGATTATCCCTGTACTGTGACATCACTGTGTGTTATTTTATCCCCTGTTACTGTGACATCATGGGGTATATTATCTCGTACTGTGACATCACTGTGTGTATTATCCTGTATGTGACATCGCTGTGTGTATTATCCCTTGTACTGTGACATCGATGGTGTATTAATCTCGGTACTGTGGGACATCGCTGTGTGTATTATACCGTAACTGTGAATCACTGTGTGTATATACCTGTACTGTGACATCAATGTGGTGTATTATACCTGTACTGTGACATCAATGTCGTGTATTATCCCTTGACTGTGACATCACTGTGTGTCTTATACCTTGTACTGTGACATCGTGTGTGTTGTCTTATCTCTGTACTGTGACATCACTGGGTGATTTATCCCTGTACTGTGACATCACTGTGTGTAGTATCCCTGTTATTGTGACATCACGGGTGTATTATTCACTGTACTGTGACACGCTTTGTATTATGTCTGTACTGTGACATCACTGTGGTATTATCCCGGTACTGTTGACCATCGCGGTGTGTATTATCCCTGTGCTGTGACATACTCTGTGTATTTATTTCTGTACGGTGGACAAATTCAACTGTGTGTATTATCTCTGACTGTGACATCGCTGGTGTTTTATCTCTGTACTGTGAATCACTGTGTGGATTATCCTGTACTGTGACTTCACTGGGTGTATTATCCCTGTACTGTGACATCATGTGGTATGATCTGTACTGTGACATCACTGTATGTATTATCCTGTACGGTGACATCACTGTGTGTATTATCCCTGTACTGTGACATCACTGTGTGTATATCTCTGTACTGTGACTACGGTGTGTATTATCTCTGTACTGTGACATCACTGGGTATTATCCTGTACTGTGACATCGCTGTGTGTAACCCTGTACTGTGACATGGCTGCGTGTATTATCTCTGTACTGTGACATCGATGCGGTGTATTATCCTTGTACTTTGACATCACTGTGTGTATATCACTGTACTTTGACATCACTGTGTGTATTATACCTGGGTACTGTGACATCACTGTGTGTATATCCCGTTACTGTGATATCACTGTGTGTATTATCCTGTACTGTGACATCACTGTGTGTATTATACCTGATACTGACATCATGTGTGTATTAGTCATGTACTGTGACATACTGTGTGTATTATCCGTACTGTGACATCGCTGTGTGTATTATACCTGTTAATGTGACATCACTGTGGTGTATTATCCCTGTACTGTGACCAATACTGGTGTATGATCTTGTACTGTGAAATCACTGTGTGTATTACCCCTGTACTGTGACATCACTGTGTGTATACCCCTTGTAATGTTGACATCGCGGTGTGTATTATCCCTGGACTGTGACACACTGTGTCGTATTATCCCTTGTACTGTGACATAGCTATGTGTATTATCTCTGTACTGTGACATCTCTGTGTATTATCCTTTACGTGGAACATCACTGTGTTGTGTATTATCCGGGTATGTGAATCACTGTGTGTATATCCCTGTACTGTGACATCACTGTGTGATTATCTCTGTACTGTGACATCACTGTGTGTATTATCCCGTACGGTGACATACGTGTGTATTATTCCTGTACTGTGACATCCTGTGGTATGATCCCTGTACTGTGACATCACTTGTGTGTATTATCCCTGTACTGTGACATTCACTGTGTGTATTATCCTGTACTGTGACATCACTGTGTGATTATCCCGTTGTACTGGTGACATCACGTGTGTATTATCCCTTGTACTGTGCATCACTGTGTCTGTATTATCCTGGACTGTTGACATCACTGTGTTGTATATCTCTGTACTGGGACATCGCGTGTGTATCTATCCTGGAATTGACATCCTGTGTGTATTATGTCTGACTGTGACTCCACTGGTGTATTATGTCGTTACTGTGACATCACTGTGTGTATTATGTTGTACTGTGGACATCAGTGTGTGTATTATGTCTGTACTGTGACATCATGGTGATATCTCTTACTGTGAAATCACGGTGTGATTACCTGTTACTGTGACCATCACTGGTGTATATCCCTGTACTGTGACATCAATGGTGTTTTTCCTGTACTGGAAATCACTGTGTGTATTATCCCTTGTACTGTGGACATCACTGTGTGTTATTATACTGTACTGTGACATCTCTGTGTGTATTATCCTGTACTTGACATCAATGTTGTGTATTATGTTGGGGCTGTACTGTGACATCACTGTGTGGTATTATCCTGTATGTGACATCACTGTGTGTTGATGTCGTACTGTGAATCATTTTGTTGTAGTAGGTCTTTACTGTGACTCACTGTGTGTATATCTCTGTACTGTGACCTCACTGTGTGTATTATCCCATGTTACGTGACATCACTGTGTGTATATCCCTGTACGTGACAAACTGTGTTATTATCCCTGTACTGTGACATCACTGTGTGTATTATCACTGTACGGTGACATCACGTGTGTATTATCCTTGTACTGGACATCAGTGTGTGTATTATCTGTACGTGACATCACTGTGTGTATTATCTCTTATGTGACATCACTGTGTGTATTACCCTGTACTGCTGACATCGCTGTGTTGTATTATACCTGTACTGTGACATCACTGTGATGTATTATCCCTGTACTGTGGGACGCAATGTTGTATTATCCCGTGTACGTGACAACGCTGTGTTGTGTGTATTATCTCTGTACTGTGACATCACGGTGTGTATTATCATTACTGTGACATCACTGTGATTATCATGACTGTGACATCACGGTGGTATGATCCCGGTAACGTGACATCACGGTGTGTATTATCTCGTTACTGTGACATCACTGTGTGTATTATCCCTGTACTGGACATCACAGTGGTATTATCCCTTGTAATGTGACATAACTGTGTGTATTACCCTGGTACTGTGACATCACTGTGTGTATTATCCCTGTACTGTGAATCAATGTGTGATTATCCCTGACTGTGAAACGTGTGTGGTATACCTGTACTGTGACATTGCTGTGTGTATTATCCATGTACTGTGACATCACTGTGTGTAGTTATCCCCTTGTTACTGTGACATACTGGTATATTATCCCCCTTACTGTGGACATCACTGTGTGTATTATCCTGTACTGGTGAAATCACTGTGTGATTATACCTGTACTGTGACATCGCTGTGTTGTATATCCCTGTACTGTACCATCGCTCCGTGTGTATTCTCTGTACTGTGACATCACTGTGTGTATTATCCGTACTGTGACATCACTGTGTGATTATCTCTGTACTGGACATCGCTGTGTGTATTACCCTGTACGTGACATCGCTGTGGTATTATCCTGTACTGTGACATCACTGTGGTATGATTCCCTGTACTGTGACATAAATGGTGTATTATCCCTTACGTGACATCGCTGGTGTATTATCCCGTACTGTGACATCCACTGTGTTGTATTATCCCTGTACTGTGACATCACGTGTGTATTACCCTGTACGTGACATCACTGGTGTCTTATCCTGTACTGTGACATCACTGTGTGTATTATCCTGTACTGTGACATCACTGTGGTATTATCCCTGTATGTGACATCACGGGTGTATTATCCTGTTTTTTTTGTTTGTTTTGTAAACTGGGACAGCGCTGTGTGTATATCCCTGTACTGTGACATCGCTGGGTATTATTCCTGTACTGTGACAGCACTGTGTGTATTTCACTGTACTGTGACATCACTGTGTATTATCCTGTACTGTGACCGCGGGTGTGTGTTTATCCCTGTACTGTGACATCACTGTGTGATATGATCCTGTACTGTGACATCACTGTGTGATGATCCCTGTACTGTGAAATCCTGTGGTATTTATCCTTGTACTGTGACATCACTGTGTGTATTATCCTGTACTGTGACATCATGTGTGTATTATCCGGTTGTACTGTGACATCAACTGTGTGTATATCCCCTGTACTGTGACATCACTGTGGTATTATCCCTGTACTGTGACATCGCTGTGTGGATTATCCCGTATGAGACATCACTGTGTGTATTATCCCTGTACTGTGACATCGCGTGTGTATTATCCCCTGTACTGTGGGACAGCAATGTGTTATTATCCCTGTACTGTGGAAATCACTGTGTGTATTATCCCGTACTGTGACATCATGTGTGTATTATCCCGTACTGTGAAATCAGTGGTGTCTTATCCGTACTGTGACATCGCTGGTGGTATTATCCCGGTACCTGTGACATCACTGTGCGTATTATCCCTGTACTGTGTCACAATGTGGTATTATCCTGTACTGTGACATCGCTGTGTGGTATTATCCCTGTTGTACTTGACATCACTGTGTGTATTATCCCTGTACTGTGACACGCTGTTTGTGTATGATCCCTGTAACTGCTGACATCCAATGTGTTATTATCCCGGTTACTGTGGACATCACTGCGTATTATCTCCTGTACGGTGACATCACTGTGGTATTATCCCTGTACTGTGACATCATGGGTATTATCCCTGTACTGTGACATCACTGTGTGTATTATCCTGTACTGGACAATTGCTGTTGTGTATTATCACTGTATGTGAAATCACTGTGTGTATTATCCCTGTACTGTGACTCCTGTGTGTATTATCTTGTACTGTGACATCGCGTGTGGTATTAATCCCGGTACTGTGACATCACTGTGTGTATATCCCGGTACTGTGACATCGCTGTGTGTATTATCCCCTGTACTGGACATTACACTGGTGTGATTATCTCTGTACTGTGACATCACTGGGTGTCTTATCTCTGTCCTGTGACATCACTGGGTGTATATCATGTACTGTGACATCACGTGTGTATTATCCCTGTCTGTGACATCGCTGGGTGTATTATCCCTGTACTGTGACATCACTGTGTGTATTATCTCTGTACGGTGACTTCCACTGTGTGATTATCCCCTGGACGTGACATCACTGTGTGTATTATCCCTGTACTGGGACATCGCTATGGTATTATTCTGTACTGTGACATCTCGTGGGGATTATCCTGTACTGTGACATCGCTATGTGATTATCTCTGTACTGTGACATCTGTGTGTATTATCCTGTACTGTGACATCACGTGGAATTCCGGTACTGTGACTCACTGTGTGTATTATCCCTTGTACTGTTAATCAACTGTGTGTATATCCCTGATTACTGTGACATCACTGTGTGTATTATGTCTGTTCTGTGACATCGCTCTGGTGTATTATCCCTGTACGTGAAAGACACTGTGATTTAGTATCCTTGTACTGTGAAATCACTGGTGTATTAGTCTGTATGTGACATCACTGTTGTGTATATCCTGATACTGTGACATCACTGTGTGTATTATCCACTGTACTGTGACAGCACTGTGTGTAGATCCCTGTACTGTGACATCAAATGTGGTGGATTATCTCTGTACTGTGACCTCGCTTTGGTATCATCCCTGTTACGTGACATCACTGTGTGTATTATCCCTGTACTGTGACATCGCTGTGTATATCACTGTTTACTGTGGAATCACTGTGTGTATTATCCTGTGCTGTGACATCACTGTGTGTATTATCCCTGTACTGTGACATCACTGTGTGTATTATCCCTGTTACTGTGACATCGCTGTGTGTAGTAATCTCTGTACTGTGAACATCGCTTGTGTGTATTACTCTGTACTGTTACATCACTGTTGTGATTATCCCTGTACTGTGACATCGCTGTGTGATTTTATCCCTGTAAACTGTGACATCACTGGTGTGTATATCCATGTACTGTGACATCCACTGGTGTTTTATCCCTGTACTGTGACACACTGTGTGTCTTATCCCTGTATGTGACATCGCTGTGGTATTTATCCCTGTACGTGACATCACTTGTGTGTATTATCCCGGTACTGTGACATCAACTGTGTTGTATTATCCCTGTATGTATGACATCACTGTGTGTATATCTCTGGTCTACTGTGACTTCGCGTGTGTATTATCCCTGTCTGTGACATCACTGTGGTATTATCCCAATGTATGTGACATCACTGTGGTATTATCCCTGTACGTGACATACTGTGTGTATTATTCCTGTACTGGACATCACTGTGTGTATTATCTAGTACATGTGACATCACGGCTGTATTTCACTGTACGTGACATCGCTGTGTGTATTATCCCTGTACTGTGACATCACTGTGTGTATTATCCCTGTACTGTGACATTCACTGTGTGTATTATCCCTTGTACTGTGACATCACGTGTGTATTTCACCCCGACTGTGACATCACTGTGTGGATTACCCCCTGTTACTGTGACATCACTGTGGTATGTATCCCTGTGTACTGTGACACACGGTGTGTATTATCCCTGTACTGTGACATCACTGTGTGTTTACCCCTGTACTGTGACATCACGGGTGTATTTTTAAATTTTCCCATTCCGTACTGTGACATCGCTGTGTGTAGTATCCATGTACTGTGGAATCGCTGTGTGTATTATCCTGTACTGTGAAATCACTGTGTGTATTATCCCTGTACTGTGACATCACCACTGTGTGTATTATCCCTGTGTACTATGGACATCACGTGATGTATTATACTGATACTGTTGAATCACTGTGTTGTATTATACCTGTACTGTGACATCACTGTGTGTATTACCCTGTACTGTGACATCCACTGTGTGTATATCCCTGTACTTGTGACATCGCTGTGTGTTTATTATTCCTGTACTGTGTGACATCACTGTGGGTATTATCCCTGTACTGTGACATCACGTGTGTATTATCCCTGTACTATGACATAACTGGTGTATTATCCTGTACTGTGACATCACGGTGTGTATTATCTGTACGGGAATACTGTGTGTATTATCCCGTGTACTTGTGGACATCACTGTGTGTATTATACCTGTACTGTGAAATCGCTGTGTGTATATCCCCTGTACTGTGACATCATTTATGTATTATCCCTGTACTGTGCATCACGGTATGTGTATTATCCCTGTACTGTGACATCACGTGTGTAGTACCCCTGTACTGTGGACATCAATGGGTGGTTATCCCTGTACTGTGACATCATGTGGGTATTATCTCTGTACTGTGGACATCTGTGTGATTACCCCTGGACTGTGACATCACTGTGTTTATTACCCCTGTACTGGACATCGCTTTTGTGTTATTACCCTGGACTGTGAATCACTGTGGGTTATCCCTGGAATGTACATCGCTATGTGTATTATCTCTGCTGTACTGTGACATCTCTGTGGTATTATCCTGTACTGGACATCACGGGTGTATTATCCGGTACTGTGACATCACTGTGTGTATTTATCCCTGTACTGTGGACATTCACTGTGGATGATCTCTGTACTGTGACTCACTGTGTGTATTATCCCTGTACGTGACATCACTGTGTGTTGTTGTTATTATCCCTGTACTGTGACATCACGTGTGTATTATCCCTGTACTGGGAATCATGTGTGATTATCCCTGTTACTGTGACATCACTGTGTGTATTATCCTGTACTGTGCATCCACTGTGGTATTATCCCTGTTACCTGTGACATCACTGTGTGTATTAGCCTGTACTGTGACATCACACTGTGTGTATTATCCCTGTGTACTGTGAACATCACTGTGTGTCTTTATTCTGTACTGTGAAATCGCTTGTTGTATTATCCCTTGTACTGACATCACTGTGTGTATTATGGTCTGTACTGTGACATCACTGTGTGTATTAGTGTACTGTGACATCCACTGTGTGTATTATGTCTGTACGTGACAGTCATTGTTTTGTCTGTATTATGTCTGTACTGTGACATCACTGTGTGTATTATCTCTGTACTGTGACATCACGTGTTGTATATCCCTTGTATGTGACATCACTGTGTGTATATCCCTGTACTGGACATCAATGATGTGTTTTATCCCTGTACTGTGACATCACTGGTGTGTATTATCCTGTACTTGTGACATCACTGTGTTGTATTATCCTGTTACTGTGACATCTCTGTGTGTAGTATCCCTTGTACTTTGACACCTGTGTGTATTATGTCTGTACGGTGACATCACGGGTGTATTATTCCCTGTACTGTGACATTCACTGTGTGTATGATGTCTGTTACGGTGCCATAATTTTGTGTATATGTCTTACTGTGACATCACTGTGTGTATTATATCGGTACTGTGACATCACTGTGTTATGTATACCGTGTACTGTGACATCACTGATGTGTGTATTTATCCATGTACTGTACATCACTGTGTGTATTATCCCTGTACTGTGACATCACTGTGTGGTATTATCCTGTTTTACGTGACATCAGTGTGTGTATATCTGTACTTGTGGCATTCACTGTGTGTATTATCTCTGGTATTGTGACATCCACTGTGGGTATTGACCCCTGTACTGTGAACATCGCTGTGGTATTATTCCCATGTACTGTGAACACTGTGTGTATTATCCCTGTACTGTGACCATCACTGTTGTATTTCCCTGTACTGTGACAACGCTGTGGTATTATCTCTGTACTGTGACATCACTTTGTGTATTATCTTGTAATGTGACATCACTGTGTATTATCCTGTAATGTGACATCATGTGTGTAGTATCCCTGTACTGTGACATCACGTGTGTGTTGTATTATCTCTGTACTGTGACACACTGTGTGTAGTATCCTACTGATTAACTCACTGTGTGTATTATTCCCTGTACTGTGACATCACTGTGTGTATTATCCCTGTACTGTGAAATCAATGTGTGTATTATCCATGTACTGTGACATCGCGGTGTGTTTATCCTGTACTGTGACCATTGCTGTGTGTATTATCCCCTGTACGGTGACATCAGGTGTGTATATCCCTGTACGTGACATCCTGTATATTTCCCCTGTTACTGTGACATCACTGTGGTATTATCCCTGTACTGTGACATAGCTTGTGTGTATTATCCCTGTATGTGACATCGCTGTGTGTATATCTCTGTACGTGACATCGCTTGTGTGTATTATCCCTGTACTGGGACATCACGTGGTTATTTCCATGTACTGTGAAATCACTGTGTATTATATATGTACTGTGGACATGCTGTGTGTATTATCCCTGGGACTGTGACCATCGCGTTGTGTGTATATCATGTACTGTGAACATCACTGTGTGTAGTTATCCCTGTAATGTGACATCACGGGTATTATCCCTGTACTGGACATCAGGTGGGTATTATCCTGTCTGTGACTCACTGTGTGTATTATATCTGTATGTGACATCACTGGTGTATTACCCCCTGTACGTGACACGCTGTGTGTATTATCCCTGTACTGTGACATCAATGGGTGTATTATCCCTTGTACTTGACATCACTTGTTTGTATTATCCCGGTACTGTGGACAACGCTGGGTATATCTCTGTACGTGACATTCAATGTGTGTATTATTTGTACTGTGACCATGGTATTACCTGTTACGTGACATCACTGTGTGTATGTATTTATCCCTGTAGGTGACATCAGCTGTGTGTAGTATCTCTGTACTGTGACATCCACTGTGTGATTATCCTGTACTGTGACATCACGTGTGTATTATCCCTTGACTGTGACATTCGCACGTGTGTTTTTTGATTATTCCCTGTACTGTGACATCCACTGTGGGAGTATCCCTGTAAGTGGACATCGCTGTGTGTAGTATCCTGTACTGTGACCATGGCGTGTGTATTATCCCGTACTGTGCATACTGTGGTATGATCCTTACTGTGCATCACGTGATATTAGCCCGTACTGGACATCACTGTGGGTATTATCCCTGTACCTGTGACACGCTGTGTTATTATCCCTTGTACTGTGACATCGCTGGTGTATTATCTCTGTACGTGACATCTGTGTTGTATTATCCCTTGTACTGTGATCCACTTTGTATTATCCTGTACTGTGAACATTCACTGTGTGTATTATCTCTTTGTACTTGACATCGCTGTTGTTGTATTATCCCGGTACTGTGACATCGCTGTGTGTATTATCCCCCCATGTACTGTGAAATCACTGGTGTATTATCCCTGTACTGTGACATCACTGTGGTATTATGCTGTACGTGACTCGCTGTGTTATTTTACCCTGTACGTGACATCACTGTGTGTATTATCCCTGTACTGTGACATCATGTGTTATATCCCTGTACGGTGACTTCACTGTGTGTATTATCCTGTTACTGTGACATCACTGTGTGGATTATCCTGTACTGTGCCATCAATGTGTGTTATTATCCCTGTAACTGTGACATCAAGTGTGTATTATCCCCTGTACTGTGAAATCCTGTGGTATTATCCCTGTACTGTGCATCGCTGTGTCGTATTATCCCGTTGTACTGTGACATCACTGGTTGTATTATCCCTGTACGTGACATCAAGGGTGGCTCCCCCCTGATTCAGTTCCCCTACTCTTCCATATATCTTCCTCCCAAAAAAACATACCTCTTCTTCTTATTTCCCTCATACTTTCCCCCACAACCCCCCTGTGTATTATCCCTGTACTGTGACATCGCTGTGTGTATTAGCCCTGTACTGTGACATCCACTGTGTGTATTATCCCTGTACTGTGACCATCACTGTGTGTATTATCCTGTACTGTGACATCCCTGTTGTATATCGTACTGTGACACACTGTGTGTATTATCCTGTACGTGACATCACTGTGTGTATTATCCCGTACTGTTGCATCACATGTGTGTATTCTCCCTGTTACGTGGACATCACTGTGTGTATATCCTGTAATTGTGCATCGCTGTGTGTATGATCCTGTTACTGTGAATCACGTGTGTATTATCCCTGTTACTGTGACATCGCGCCACCCCTGTGGGTATATACTCGTAATGTGAATCACTGTGTGTAGTATCCCTTGTACTGTGACATCAATGTGGGATTATCCTTTGTACTGGGACATCACTGTGTGTATTATCCCTGTACTGTGACATCCTGGTGTATATCCCGTGTACTGTGACATCGCTGTGTGTAATCCCGTACTGTGACATCACTGGTGTATATCCCTGTTAATGTGTCATCACTGTGTGTATTATCCCTGTACTGTGACATCGCTTGTGGTATTATCCCTGTACTGTGACATCATGGTGTATTATCATGTACTGGACATCGCTTTGTGATTATCCCTGACTGTGACATCATGTGTATTATCACTGTACTGTGACAATCACTGTGTATTATCTATGTTCTGTGACACCACTGTGGTCGTCCCTGTACTGTGACATCACTGTGTGTATTATCCGTACTGTGACATACACTGTGTGTATTTATCCTGTACTGTGACATTGCTGTTGTGTATTACCCTGTACTGTGACATCACTGGGTGTATTATCCCTTGTTACGGTGACATCACTGTGTGTATTATCTCTGTACTGTGAAATCGATGCTGTGTGGATTATCCCTGTACTTGAATCACTGTGTGTTTTATCCCTGTACTGTGACATCGCGGTGTTGTATTTATCCCCGTACTGTGACATCACTGTGTGTTTGTATTATCTCTGTACTGTGACATCACTGTTGTATGTATCTCGGTACTGTGACAATCACTGGGGGTATTATCCTGTACTGTGACATCACTGTGGTGTATTATCCCTGTGTTGTACTGTGACATTTCGCTGTGTGTATATCCCTTGTACTGTGACATCACGTGTGTATATCTCTGTACTGTGACATCCACGTGTGTTTATCCCTGGACTGGGACATCACGGTGTGAGGATCCTGTACTGTGACATCGCGATGTGATACCTGTACTGTGACATCTCTGTGTGATTATCCCTGTACTGTGAACATAGCTAGCTGTATTATCTCTGTACTGTGACATCTCTGTGTGTATTATCCTTACTGGACATCACGGTGTATTATCCGGTACTGTGGAAATCACTGTGGGTATTATCCCTGTTTGTTACTGTGACATCACTGTGTGTATATTCCCTGTACTGGACCATCACTGTGTGTAGTATGTCTGTTCTTGGACATCGCTGTGTTGTATATCCCTTGTTACTGTGCAATCAATGTGTGTATTATCTGTGTACTGTTGAAATCAATGGGGTATTATGTCTGTCCTGTGACATCACTGTGTGTATTACCCTGTAGTGACATCACTGTGTTTATTACCCTGTACTTGACATCACTTGTGTATATCCCTGATACGGGACATCACTGTGTGTGTACTCTGTACTGTGACATCGCTTTGGTATTTCCCTGTACTGTGACATCACTGTGTGTATTAATCCCTTTGTACTGTGCACATCGCGTGTGTATATCCCTGTACTGTGACATCACTGTGTGTCTATTATCCCTGGGCGTGACATCATGTGTGTATTATCCCTGTAATGTGACATCACTGTGTGGGATTATCATGGACTGTGGACACGCGTGTGTATTATCCTCTGTACTGTGACATCGCTGTGTGTATTATCTCTTGCTACTGTGACATCACTGTGTGTATCATCCCGTACTGTGACATCACTGTGTTGTATTATCCCTGTATGTGAAATCACTGTGTGTATTATCCCTGTAATGTGACATCGCTGTGTGATTATCCCTGTACTGGGACATCACTGTGTGTATATACCTGGACTGGACTCACTGTGGGTATTACCCTGTACATGTGACATCGCTGTGTGTATTTTTATTCCTTTTGTACTGGACATCATGGGTATATCCCTGTACTGTGGGACATCGCTGTGTGTAGTATCCCTGTATGTGGACATCAATGTGTGGTATTAATCCCGGTACTGGGACATCACTGGTGTATATCCCTGTACGTGACATCACTGTGTGTATTATCCCTGTACTGTGACATCGCGTGTGTATTATCTCGGTATGTGACATCACTGGTGTATTATCTCTGTACTGTGACATCGCTGTGGTATTATCCCTGTACTGTGACCATCACTGGTGTAGATCTCTGTACTGTGAAATCACGGTGTGATTATCTCTGTACTGTGACATCACGTGTGTATTATCACTGTACGTGACATCACTGTGTGTCTATCCCCTGTTACTGTGACATCGCTGTGTGTATTATCTCTGTACTGTGACATCCACTGTGTGTATTATCTCTGTACTGTGGACATCGCGGGTGGGTATATCCCTGTACTGTGACATCACTGGGTATTATCTCGGTACTGTGAACATCACTGGTGTGTATTATCTCTGTTACTGTGCCTCACTGTGTGTATTATCCCTGTACTTGTGACATGCGGTGTGTATTTATTAATCTCTGTACTGTGACATCAATGTGTGGATTGATCTCTGTAATGGTGACATAACTGTGGTATTATCCGTCTGTGACATCACTGTGTGTAGTCCCTGTAATGTGACATCACTGGTGTATTACCCTGTACTGTGACATCACTGTGTGTTAAATTATCCCTGTACTGTGACATCACTGTGTGTATATCTCTGTACGTGACTTCGCTGTGTGTATTACCTGTACGTGACATCAAGGGTTGTTATTATCCCTGTACTGTTTTGAAACACACTGTGTGTTATTATCCCTTGTACGTGACATACTGTGTGTATTATCCTGTACTGTACATCACTGTGTGTTTTTATTATCTTGTACTGTGACCTCACGTGTGTATTATCCCTGTGTACTGGACAACGCTGTTGTGTATTTATCCCTGTTACTGTGACATCACTGTGTTGTATTATACCTGTACTGTGACATCACTGGGGTATTTATCCATGTACTGTGACATCACTGTGTGTATTACCCCTGTACTGTGACATCACTGTGTGTATTACCCCTGTGTACTGTGACATCAATGTGTGTATTATCCCTGTATGTGACATCATGTGTGTAGTATCCCTGTACTGTGACACACTGTGTGTAGTACCCATGTCCTTTGACATCACTGTGTGTTGATTATCTCTGTACTGTGACATCCTGTGTGATTATCCCTGTACTGTGACATCGCGTGGTATCTTTCCTGTACTGTGACACACGTGTTGTATATCCCGTACGGTGACATACAGGTGGTAGTTATCCTTACTATGACATCACTGTGTGTATGATCCTGTATGTGACATCACTGTGTGTATTATCCTGTACTGTGACATCACTGTGTGTATTACCCCTGTTACGTGACATCACTGTGTGATTTACCTTTGTATTGTGACATCGATGTGTGTATTATTCCTGTTACTGTGACATCACTGGGGTATATCCCTGTACTGTGACATCACTGTGGGTATTTCCTGTACATTATGGACATCACTTGGGTATTATCCTGTTATGGGGAATCATGTGTGTATTATCCCTGTACTGTGACAATCACTTGTGGATTATCCCTGTACTGTGACATCACTGTGTGATTATACTGGACTGTACATCGCTGGGTGTATTATCCCTGTACTGTGACATCACTGTATGTATTATCCCTGTAAGTACTGTGACAGCACTGGGGGTATTACCCCTGTACTGTGACATCACGTGTGTATTTTTACCCCGACTGTTGTGACATCAACTGTGTGTATTCTCCCTGTACTGTGGACATCACTGTGTTTATTATCCATGTTACGTGACATCACTGTGTGGATTACCCCTGTACTGTGGACATCACTGTCTGTTGTAGAATCCCTTATGTGAATCGCTGTGTGTATTATTCTGTACTGTGACAGCACGGGGTGGATGATCCCTGTACTGTGACATCACGTGTGATTATCCCTTGTACTATACACACTGGGTTGTATTATCCTGTACTGGACATCAATGTGTGTATGATCCTGTACTGTGACATCACTGTGTGTATGATCCCTTTTGTACTGTGACATCACTGGTGTATTATATCTCTGTACTGTGAAATCACTGTGTGTATTATTTCCTGTACTGTGACATTACTGTGTATATTATTTTTTTTTTTTCCCCCTGTACTGTGACATCACTGTGGTGTATGTCCCTGTACTGTGACATCGCTATGTTTGTGTATTACCACTGTTACTGTGCATCGCTTGTGTATGATCCCGTACTGTGACATCCATGTGGGTATTATCCTATACTGTGACATCACTGTGTGTATGATCCCTGTACGTGACATCACTGTGTGTATATCCCTTGCTACTGTGACATCGCTGTGTTGTATTTCCTGTAATGTGCGATCACTTGTGTATTATCACTGTACTGTGACATCACTGTGTGTATTATCCCGTACTGTGACATCGCTATGTTATTATCTCTGTACTGTGACATCAGTGTGTATTATCCTGTACTGTGACATCGCTGTTGTGTATTATCCCTGTACTGTGACCATCCTTGTGTATTATCCCTGTACTGATGACATTCCCTGTGTGTATTATCCCGTACTGTGACATCGGCTGTGCGTATTATCCCCTGTACTGTGAATCACTTGTGTGTAATCCCTGTACTGGACATCACTGTGTGTATATCCCGTACTGTGACATCACTGGGTTGGCGGTTTTATTATCCCTGATACTGTGACATCGTTTGTGTGTATATCCTGTCATTGTGACATCACGTGTGTATATCTCTGTACGTGACACACTTGTGTATTTATACCTGTACTGGACACACTGTGTGTAGTTATACCTGTACTGTGAAATCACTGTGTGCATTATCCCTGTACTGTGACCTCACTGTGTGTATTATCACTGTACTGTGACATCGCTTGGTATTATCCCTGTTCCTGGACATCACTTGGGTATTAGACTGTACTGTGACATCACGGTGTGTATTACTCTGTACTGAACATCACTGTGTTATATACCTGTACTGTGACATCACTGTGTGTATTATCACTGTACTGTGACATGCACTGTGTGTATATTTATACCTGTACTGTGCCATCGCTTGTGTGTATTATCCCTTACTGTGAAATCAGGTGTGTATTATCTCTGTACTGTGACATACTGTGTGGTATTATACTGTACTGTGCATCACGTGGTATTATCCTGTACTGTGAAATCCTGTGTGTATTAATCCCCTGTACTGTGACATCGTATTGTGTGATTATCCCCTGTACTGTGACATCACGGGGGTTGTATTATCTCTGTTACTGTGCACAATCACTGTGTGTCTTATCCCCGTACTGTGCCAGTACACAATATCAACCGTTGTGGGTGTCTATAGTGTTGTTAGAACCTCCTCTCCTCTAGGTGTAGTGGATGCCCCCTAACTTTGGGATAGGAAGAACCTCCTCTCCTCTAGGTGTAGAGGATGTCCCCGTCTATCTATGGTGATGGTAAAACCTCCTCTCCTCTAGGTGTAGAGGATGTCCCCTGTCTATTGATGGTAGAACCTCCTCTCCTCTAGTGTATAGATGTCCCCTGTCTATGGTGATGTAGAACCTCCTCTCCTCTAGGGGTGAGGCTTCCCCCTTCTATGTGTGATGTTAGAACCTCCTCTCCTCTAGGTGTGAGGAGGCCCCTGTCTATGGTGATGGTAGAACCTCCTCTCCCTCTAGGTGTAGGATTCCCCTCCTCTATGGTGATGGTAGAACCTCCTCTCCTCTAGGTTGTAGAGGATGCCCCCTGTCTATGGTGATGGTAGAACCCCTCTCCTCTAGGTGTAGAGGATGTCCCCTGTCTATGGTGATGGTAGAACCCCCTCTCTCTAGTTGTAGAGGATGCCCCCTGTCTATGGTGATGGTAGAACCTCCTCTCCTCTAGTGTTAGAGGATTCGCCCTGTCTTGGTGATGGGTAGAACCTCCTCTCCCTAGTGTATAGGAGGCCCCCTGTCTATGGTGATGGTAGAACCTCCTCTCCCCTAGGTGTAGAGTTCCCCTCCCTGTCTATGGTGATGGTAGCCTCCTTCCTCTAGTGTAGAGATGCCCCCTGCCATGGTGATGGTAGAGACCCCCCTCCTCTCTAGTGTAGAGGATCCCCCTGTCTATGGTGATGGTAGAGCCTCCTCTCCTCTAGGTGTAGAGGATGCCCCCTGTCTATGGGTGATGGTAGAACCGTCTCTCCTCTCAGTTGTGAGGATGCCCCTGTCTATTTGTGTGTAGAACCCTTCTCCCTAGGTGTAAGAGGAAGATCCCGTCTATTGGTGATTGGTAGAACGCCTCTCCTCTAGTGTAGAGGATGCCCCCCTGTCTATTGGATGATGAAGCCTACCTCTCCTTCTAGGATAGAGTAAGTGCCCCCCTGTCTATGGTGATGGTAGAACCTCCTCTCCTCTAGGTGTAGATGATGCCCCCTGTCTATGGTGATGGTAGAACCTCCCCTCTCCTTGATGTAGAGGAGGCCCCCTATCTATGGTGATGGTAGAACCTCCTCTCCCTAGGTGTAGAGGATGCCCCTGTCTATGGTGATGGTAGAACCTCCCTCCTCTAGGTGTAGAGATGCCTTCTGTCTATGGTGATGGTAGAACCCCTACCTCTCCTCTAGGTGTAGAGTATGTCCCAGTCTATGTGATGCTAAAACACCTCTCCTCTAGGTGTAAGGATGCCCCTGTCATGGTGATGGTAGAATCACTCTCCTTTAGCTGTAGAGGCTCCCTGCTATTGGGCGATGGTAGAACCTCCTCTCCTCTGGTGTAGAGGATGCCCCCTGTCTATGGTGAATGGTAGAACCTCCTCTCCTCTAGTGTAGAGGAGGCCCCTGTCTATGGTGATGGTAGAACCTCCTCAACCCTAGGTGGTAGAGGATTCCCCTGTCTATGGTGAGGTAGAAACCTCCTCTCCTCTAGGCGTAGAGGATGTCCCCTGTCTATGGTGATGGTAAACCTCCTCCTCCTCTAGGTGTAAGGAGAGCCCCCTGTCCTATGGTGATGGTAGAACCTCCTCTCCCCTAGGTGTAGAGGATGCCCCTTGTCTATGGTGATGGTAAGCCTCCTCTCCTCTGTGTAGAGGATGCCCCCCTGTCTATGGTGATGGTGAACCTCCACTCCTCTAGGTGTAGAGGATCCCCTGTCCTATGGTGATCGTAGAACCTCTCCCTCTTCTTTGTATGTACCCCCATGAAGCCCCCTGTCTATGGTGTGTAGACCTCTCTCCCCTAGGTGTAGAGTTCCCCCTTCTCTTCTGGTGTAGTAGAACCCTCCTCTTCTCTAGGTGTAAGAGGATGCCCCCCTGTCCTATGGTGATGGGTAAACCATCCCTCGCCTCCTAGGTGTAGAGATGTCCCCTGTCTATGGTGATGGTAGAAGCCAGGAGAAGGGAGAGGATGAGAGAGATTATAAGAGTATCCTCCCTTCTGGGAGTCGAGTAGAGGCTCCTCTAGGATTAGAGGATGCCCCCTGTCTCTGGTGATGTAAGACCTCCTCTCCTCTAGGTGTAGAGATCCCCCTGTCTATGGTGATGGTAGTAGCCTCCTCTCCCTATGTGTAGAGATGTGGGCCCCTGTCTATGGTGATGTAGAACCTCCTCTCCTCTAGTGTAGAGGATTCCCCTTGTCTATGGTGATGGTAGACCTCTCCTCTAGGTGTAAGGATGCCCCCTGTCTATGGTGAGGTAGAACGGTCTCTCTAGTGTAAGGAATTGCCCCCTGCCTATGGTTATAGTAGAACCTCCTCTCCGAAGAGAGGTTCTAGTGTTAGAGATACCCCCTGTCTATGGTGATGGGTAGAACCTCGCTCTCCTCTAGATGTATAGGGGATGCCCCCTGTCTATGGTGATGTTTGAACCCTCCTCTCCTCTATGTAGAGGATGTCCCCTGTCCTATGGTGATGTAGAACCCCCTCCTCTAGGTGTTAGGGATGTCCCCTGTCTATGGTGATGGTTAGAACCTCCTCTCCTCTAGGTGTAGAGATGGCCCCCTTTCTATGGTGATGTAGAACCCCACTCCCTCTAGTGTCGGAGGTGCCCCGTCTATGGTGATGGTAGAACCCCCCTCTAGTGTAGAGGATGCCCCTGTCTATGGTGATGTTAGAACCTCTTCTCCTCTAGGGTAGAGGATGTATCTCGTCTATGGGTGATGTAGAACCTCCTCTCCTCTTAGTGTAGAGGATGTCCCCTGTCTATGGAGGGTAGAACCTCCTCTCCTCTAGGTGTAGAGGATGTCCCCTGTCTATGGTGATGGTAGAACCTCTCTCCTCTAGGTGTAAGGAGGCCCCCCTGTCTATGGTGATGGTAACCCCCTCTCCCTAGGTGTAGAGGATATCCCTCTCTATGGTGATGGGAGAGCCTCCTCTCCTCTAGTGTAGAGATGCCCCCTGTCTATGGTGATGGTAAACCGCCACTCCTCTAGGTGTAGAGATGTCCCCTGTCTATGGTGATGGTAGAAACTCCCTCTTCTTGGTAGAGTATGCCCCCTCATGTAGTAGAACCTCCTCCTAGTGTAGATCGCTGGTGGTGATGGTATAACCTCCTCTCCTCTAGTGTAGAGGAGCCCCCTGTCTATGGTGATGGTAACCCTCCCTCTCCCCTAGGTGTAGAGGATTCCCCTGTCTATGGTGATGGTAGAACCTCCTCTCCTCTAGGTGTAGAGATGGCCCCTGTCTATGGTGATGGTAGAGCCTCCTCTCTCTAGGTGTAGGATGCCCCCTGTCTATGTGATGGTAGACCTCCTCTCCCGCTAGGTGTAGAGGATGCCCCCTGTCTATGGTGAGGTAGAACCATCTCTCCTTAGTGTAGAGGATGCCCCTGTCTAGGTGATGGTAGAACCACTTCTCCTCTAGGTGTAGAGAATTCCCTGTCTATGGTGATGGGAGAACTCCTCTCCTCTAGTGTAGAGGATGCCCCCTGTCTATTGTGATGTAGAACCTCCTCTCCTCTAGGATAGAGGATTGCCCCCTGTCTATGGTGATGGTAGAACCCTCCTCTCCTCTAGTGTAGAGATGCCCCCTGTCTATGGTGAGGTGACCCTCCCTTTTGATGTAGAGGAGGCCCCCTATCTATGGTGAGGGTAGACCTCTCCTCCCTAGATGGTAGAGGATTCCCCCTGTCTTGGTGATGTAGAACCCCTCTCCTCTAGGTGTAGAGATGCCTTCTGTCTATGGTGATGGTAGAACCTCCTCTCCTAGTAGTGTAGAATCCCGTCTATTTGATGGTAAAACCCATCTCCTCTAGGTGTAGAGGATGTCCCCTGTCTATGGTGATGGTAGAATCCTCTATCCTTAGTGTAGAGATGTCCCCTGTCTATGGCTGAGGTAAGAACCGCCTCTCCTCTAGGTGTAGAGGATGCCCCTGTCTATGGTGATGTAACCCTCCTCTCCTCTAGGTGTAGAGGAGGCCCCCTGTCTATGGTGATGGTAGAACCTCCTCCCTTAGGTTGTAGAGGATTCCCCCTGTCTATGGTGATTAGAACCTCCTCTCCTCTATGCGTAGAGGATGTCCCCTGTCTAGGTTGATGGTAAAACCCTCCTCTCCTCTAGGTGTAGAGGAGCCCCCGTTTCTATGGTGATGGAGAACCTCCTCTCCCCTAGGTGTAGAGATTCCCCCTGTCTATGGTGATGGTAGAGCCTCCTCTCCTCTAGGTGTAGAGATGCCCCCTGTCTATGGTGATGGTAGAACCCCACTCCTCTAGGTGTAGAGGATGTCCCCTGTCTATGGTGATGGTAGAACCGTCCCCTCCTTCTTTGTAAGGATGCCCCTGTCTAGGTGATGGTAGAACTCCCCTCCCCTAGGTGTCGATGAGTCCCCTTTCTTTGGTGATAGTAGACCTCCTCTTCTCTAGGTGTAGAGGAGCCCCCTGTCTATGGTGATGGTAAACCTCCTCTCCTAGGTGTAGAGGATTCCCCTGTCTATGGTGATGGTAGAGAGCCCTCCTCTCCTCTAGGTGTAGAGGTGCCCCCTGTCTATGGTATGTAGACCTCCTCCCTCTAGGTGTAGAGGATGCCCCCTGTCTATGGTGATGGTAGAACCTCCCTCCTCGGGTGTAGAGGATGCCCCCTGTCTATGGTGATGGTAGAACCATCTCTCCCTCTAGTGTAGAGGATGCCCCTGTCTATGGGTATGTAAACCACTTCTCCTCTAGGTGTAGAGGATGCATGCCCTGTCTATGGTGTGGTAGAACTCTTTCTCCTAGGGTAGAGGATGCCCCCTGCCTATGGGATGAGTAAACCCTCCTCTCTTCTAGGTGTAGAGAATTCCCCCTATGGTGATGGTAGAACCCGCCTCTCCTCTAGATGTAGAGGATGCCCCTGTCTTGGTGATGTAGAACCTCCTCTCCTCTATTGTAGAGGATTCCCCTGTCTATGGTGATGTTAGAACCCCTCCCTCTAGGTGTAGAGGATGTCCCCTGTTAATGTGATGGTAGAACCTCCTCTCCTCTAGGTGTAGAGGATGCCCCCTGTAGCTATGGTGATGGTAGAACCGCCACTCCCTCTAGGTGTGAGGATGTCCCCTGTCTATGGTGAGGTAGAACCTCCTCTCCTCTAGGTGTAGAGGATGCCCCTGTCTATGGTGATGGTAGAACCTCTTCTCCTCTAGGGTGTCAGGATGTTCTCTGTTCTATGGTGATGTAGAACCTCCTCTCCTCTTGTGTGAGGATGTCCCCTGTCTATGGTGATGGTAGAACCTCCTCTCCTCTAGGTGTAAGATGCCCCTGTCTATGTGATGGTAAACCGCCACTTCCTCTAGGTGTAGAGGATGTCCCCTGTCTATGGTGATGGTAGAACCTCCTCTCCTCTAGGTGTAGAGGATGTCCCCTGTCTATGGTGATGGTAGAACCTCTCTCCTAGGTGTAGAGATGTCCCTGTCTATGTGATGGTAGAACCCCCTCTCCTCTAGGTGTAGAGAGCCCCCTGTCTATGAGGTAAACCTCCTCTCCTCTAGGTGTAGAGGATGTCCCTGTCTATGGTGATGGTAGACCCCTCTCCTCTAGTGTAGAGGAGGCCCCTGTCTATGGTGATGGTAGAACCTCTCTCCCCTAGGTGTAGAGGATTCCCCCGTACTTGGTGATGGTAGAACCTCCTCTCCTCTAGGTGTAGAGGAGCCCCCTGTCTATGGTGATGGTACCCTCCTTCCCCTGAGTGTAAGAGGATTCCCCGTCTATGGTGATGGTAGAGCCCTCCTCTCCTCTAGTGTAGATGATGCCCCCCTGTCTTGGGGTGGTAGAACTCCCTCTCTAGTGTAGAGGAGGCCCCCTGTCTATGTGATTGTAGAACCTCCTCTCCCCTAGTGTAGAGGATGTCCCTGTTCTATGGTGATGGTAGACCTCCTCTCCTCTAGGTGTAGAGGATGCCCCTGTCTATGGTGAGGTAAACCTCCTCTCCTCTAGTGTAGAGGTGCCCCCTGTCTATGGTGATGGTAGACCCCTCTCCTCTAGGTTAGAGGATGCCCCTGTCTATGGTGAGGTAGAACACTCTCCTCTAGGTTAAGGATGCCCCTGTCTATGGTGATGGTAGAACCCTCTCCTCTAGGTGTGAGGATGCCCCTGTCTATGGTGATGTAGAACCCTCTCCTCTAGGTAGGATGCCCCCCGCCTATGGTGATGAGTAAGAACCTCCTCTCTCTAGGTGTAAGAGATAGCCCCTGTCTATGGTGATGAGAACTCCTCTCCTAGTGTGAGGATGCCCCCTGTCTATGTGTGATCTAGAACCCCTCTCCTCTAGGTAGAGGATGCCCCCTGTCATGGTGATGGTAGAACCTCCTCTCCTCTAGTGTAAGAGATGCCCCCTGTCTAGCGGTGATGGTAGAACCTCCCTCTCCTTGAGTAGAGGATGCCCCCTTCTCTGGTGATGGTAGAACCTCCTCTCCCTGGTGTAGAGTAGCCCCCTGTCTATGGTGATGGTAGAACCTCCTCCCTCTAGGTGTAGAGATGCCTCTGTCTATGGTGATGGTAGAACCTCTCTCCTCTAGGTGTAAAGTAGGATCCCCTGTCTATGTGAGATGGTAAAACCCCCTCCCCTCTAGGGATGTAGAGTCGGCCCTTTCTTGGTGATGGTAGAATCACTCTCCTTAGCTGTAGAGGATGCCCCTTCTATGTCTATGGTAGAAGAAGAACCCGCTCTCCTCTAGTGTAGAGGATGCCCCGTCTATGTGATGGTAGAACCTCCTCCCTAGGTGTAGAGGATCCCTTCTATGGTGAGGGTAGAACCTCTCTCCTCTAGGGTAGTAGGATGTCCCCTGTCTATGTGATGGTAGAACCTCCTCTCCTCTAGGTGTAGAGGGCCCCCTGTCTATGGTGATGATAAACCTCCTCTCCCTAGGTGTAGAGGATTCCCCTGTCTATGGTGATGGTAGAAGCCTCCTCTCCTCTAGGTGTAGAGATGCCCCGTCATGGTGATGTAGAACCTCCACTCTCCTCTAGGTGTAGAGGATGTCTCGTTATGGTGATGGTAGAACCTCCTCCTCATTGATGTAGAGGTGCCCCCGGTCTATGGTGATGGTAGAACCTCCCTCCCTAGGTGTAAAGGATCCCCTGTCTATGGTGATGGTAGAACCCTCTCCTCTAGGTGTAGAGGAGGTCCCCTGTCTATGTGATGGTAGACCTCATCTCCTCTAGTCTCTAGGTGTAGAGGATGCCCCCTGTCTATGGTGATGGTAGACCCTCCTCTCCTCTAGTGTAGAGGATGCCCCCTGTCTATGTGATGGTAGAACCCTCTCCTCTAGTGTGTAGAGGTGCCCCTGTCTATGGTGAGGGTAGAACCACTCTCCTCTAGGTGTAAAGGAGCCCCCTGTCATGGTGATGGTAAGAACCCTCTCCTCTAGGTAGAGATCCCCTGCAAGTGAGGTAGAACCCTCCCTCTTCTAGGTGTAGAGATATCCCCTGTCTATGGTGAGTGGTAACCTCCTCTCCCTAGTAGAGGGATGCCCCCTGTCTATTGTGATGTAGAACCTCCTCTCTCTAGGTAGAGGATGCCCCCTGTCTATGGTGATGGTAGAACCTCCTCTCCTCTAGGTGTGAGTGATCCCCCCCCTGTCTATGGTGATGGTAGAAACCTCCTCCTCTCTATGATGTAAAGGCCCCTTCTATGGTGATGGTAGAACCCTCTCCGCAGGTTAGTGATGCCCCCTTCTATTGTGATGGTAGAAACCTCCTCTTCCTCTAGGTGTAGAATGATGCCTCTGTCTATGGTGATGTAGAACCTCTCTCCTATAGGTTAAGTATGCCCTTGTCTATAGTTGATGTTAAACCCCTCTTCCTCTAGGTAAGAGGATGCCCCTGTCTATGGTGATGGTAGAATCTCTCCTTAGTGTAGAGGATGCCCTGTCTATGGGATGGTAGAAACCGCCTCTCCCTCTAGGTGTAGATGATCCCTGTCTAGGTGATGGTAGAACCTCCTCTCCTCTAGGTGTAGAAAATGCTCCAGTCTAGGGCATGGTATACCCTTCTCCTCTAGTGAGGTGCCCCCTGTCTATGGTGAGAGGTAGAACCCCTCTTCTCTAGGTGTAAGAGGATGCCCCTGTCATGGTATAATAGAACCTCCTCGCCTCTATGTGTAAAGTAGGATCCCCCTGTCTATGGTATGTAGAACCTCCTCCTCCTATGGAGAGATCCGCCTGTCTATGGTGATGGAAGAACTCCTCTCCTCTAGGTGTAGAGGATGCCCCTGTCTATTGTATGGTAGAACCTCCCTCCCTCTAGGTGTAGAGGATCCCCTGTCTATGGTATGGTAGATCCCTCTCCTCTAGGTGTAGAGGATGCCCCCTGTTTATGGTGATGGTAGAATCCTCTCCCTTAGGTGTAAGAGGATCCCCCCTGTCTATGGTGATGGTAGAACCTCCTCTCCTCTAGGTGTAGAGGATGCCCCCTGTCTATGTGATGGTAGAAAACCGCTCTCCTCTAGGTGTAGAGGTATCCCCCTGCTATGGTGAGGTAGAACCTCTCTCCTCTCTAGGTTTAGAGAATACCCTCTTCTCTAGGGGATGGTAGAGCCTGCTGCTCATAGGTGTAGAGGATGCCTCCTGTTTATGGTGATGGTAGAAACCGCCTCTCCTCTAGGTGTAGAGGATGCCCCTGTCTATGGATGGTAAAGCCCTCTCCTCTAGTGTAGAGGATGCCCCTGTCTAGAAGCCACTCTCCTCTAGGTTAGAGATGCCCCCTGTCTATGGTGATGGTAGAACTGCCTTTCTCTAGGTGTAAGAGATGTCTCCCGTTCTATGGTGATGGTTGAACCTCCTCTCCTCTAGGTGTAGAGATGCCCCCGTCTATGTGATGGTAGACCTCCTCTCTCCTCTGGTGTAGAGGATTCCCCTGTCTATGGTGATGGTAGAACCACCTCTTCCTTAGGTTGTAGAGGATGCCCCCTGTCTATGGTGATGTAAACCTCCTCCCTCTAGGTAGAGGATGCCCCCTGTCTATGGTGATGGTAGAACCTCTCTCCTTAGGTGTAGAGGATGCCCCCTGTCTATGGTTATGGTAGAACCCCTTCCTCTAGGTGTAAGGATGCCCCTGTCTATGGTGATGTAGAACCTCACTCCTCTAGGTAGGGAATCCCCTGTCTATGGGATGAGTAGAACCTCCTCCCTCTACGGTTGAGAGCCCCCTGTCTATGGTGATGGTAGAACCTCCTCTCCTCTAGGTGTAGAGGATGCCCCCTGTCTATGGTGATGGTAGAACCTCCTCTCCTCTAGGTGTAGAGGACACCCCCTGTCTATGGTGATGGTAGAACCTCCTCTCCTCTAGGTGTAGAGGGTGCCCCCTGTCTATGGTGATGGTAGAACCTCCTCTCCTCTAGGTGTAGAGGATGCCCCCTGTCTATGGTGATGGTAGAGCCTCCTCTCCTCTAGGTGTAGAGGATGTCCTCTGTCTATGGTGATGGTAGAACCTACTCTCCTTTAGGTGTAGAGGGTGCCCCCTGTCTTTGGTGATGGTAGAACATCCTCTCCTCTAGGTGTAGAGGATGCCCCCTGTCTCTGGTGATGGTAGAACCAACTCTCCTCTAGGTGTAGAGGATGCCCCTATGTCGAAAGCATAATTTTCATTTCCTTGTCCCATGTGCATTATTTTATATTTATCTATATGAAAGTTCATTTGCAATTTGTCAGTACAAGACTCCAATTTTTCTCTGTAATATTATACTATCCTCCTCTGTAATAATTACTTTACAGAGCTTAGTATCATCTGAAATTATTAAAACTCTACTGTGTAAGCCCTCTATGAGGTCATTATGAAAAATATATAAAAAAGGAAACTCCATACTGAACCTTGTGGCGCCTAATGGTAACTTCAACCCAATCTGAGAAGGTCCCATTAATGATGACCCTCTGTTTTCCAATACTAAGCCAACTGCTTACCCAAATGTACAGCTTTTTCCCAGCAGTCCCATTTTATGCCCCAACCTTTTATTCTCCTAGTTTTGTTTGTCACAATTTATCACTTTTAAATACCAAACTGCTCCATATAGAGAGGATTTTCTAGACTGGATACAATTGTGAGACCCTATAACAGGGAGAATTACAAGGTCAGGATCTTCAAGCAGAGATCTTAAACATGTTCAGGGCCGTAACGTGGAGACAAAATATGTTATGAGAAACCTGATATCAAATTTATCATATAATTATTGTCCTTTTGTGATGTCCCTTTGCTCCTGCAGACACGGAACGCTATGATTCGCCAGGATCACGTTACGGCTGCCAGTCGCTCCCGCTCGGCTTTCATTGTTAATGTTGTTGCACTGGTGTTGGGTTTAGTCACTAACATTAGCTGGATTGCGTATGTTATATACGCCAGTGTGACAGCCGGGACGCGCCCCTATCAATATTACGGCTATTACGGCTACTACTGATAAAAGGGATCACATGAACAGACTCTCCGAATCTGCTGCTGGGAATGAAAGTTTCAATCTTAAAGCAAATAAATTCAATAAATACAATAAAAATCTTGTAAATGTCTCTGGTCAATGATAAGAATGTATCATTCCCACAATTCTATTTCTTATAATAAAGTATAATCCCTCTCCGGATACAGTCTGTAGCATTTGTACTGGTTACATTGAATTACATTATATAGTTCCATTTTTTCCCTCTTTATTATTTGCTATCAATCCCATGATGACTCAACACATGAAATGACCAGTTAGAGATTGAACCATCTCTTCTGTCTGAAGTCGCTCTGTGATTATTCCTCTGTGGACTCAATAGTTTGGAATAGAGGCCAATAGTCGCATTATTATTTTATTTAATGTGTGTAATTTCTGTGTAGATTTTTCAACACAAACATTTTAGGTTCCTCAATTCATCATCATCAAACGTAATACTCTTGATGCCCTAGAGATCACTATAATAATGGCACAGTAGCCAATATAGTAACAGTGCCTCCGCAGTAGTCAATATTGTAATAGGGCAACCGCAGTAGCCAATACAGTAAAAGGGCCATTACTCCCTCAGAAACTAAAGTAATAACAGGACCCCCTCTGTAACCAATATAGTAAAAGGACCCTATCCATAGCCAGTGTAGTAACAATGCCACCACGGTAGCCAATAAAGCCACATACTAGTGTCCCACAGTAGCCAAAATAGTGACAGAACCCTATAATAGCCAATTCACAGTGCCCCACAGTAGCTTATACAGTGCCCCACAGTAGCTTATACAGTGTCCTACAGTAGCTTATACAGTGCCCCACAGTAGCTTATACAGTGTCCTACAGTAGCTTATACAGTGCCCCACAGTAGCTTATACAGTTACACTCCCTCACAGTAGCTTATACAGTTACACTCCCTCACAGTAGCTTATACAGTTACACTCCCCCACAGTAGCTTATACAGTTACACTCCCCCACAGTAGCCACCATAGTAACAAGGCCCTTGGGATGGCCAATATAGTAACCTGACTTCCTCAGTAACCAAATTAGTAACAGGACCCCCTCAGTGCCCTACAGTAGCCAAGTCACAGGGACCCACAGTAACCAATATAGTTATAGTGTACCCATAGTAGCAAATATAGTGGTAGTAGCCCGACAGTACTATAGCCAATATTGAAACAATGGCCCCAGAAGCTAATATTACCATTGTCCACCTTTGGCCCCCACAGTTAAAAAAAATATTACTCACTTCTTTGCTGCTGGCACCTCCATCACTGCTTCCTCCGCAGAGTCACAGATGAACAGTCTATTCAGACCTTTGGTCTCGGAAGCAAGGACCCTCTCAGATGCCTGTGAATTAGATTGTGGGTTTTTATGGGCTCGCTGGGCCGGCTATAGATTTAACAACCAGCTTGGGTGAGCTGGAGAGACCTTACCAGATACCACCCCAGGACACATTACATCACTACTGACAACAGGTGATGTTACAGCCCCCCCCTACCCGATACTGTTTAATTTGGCACTTAAACCACTATCCCTGTATAACCAAAAGAAGTGGAGGAATAGAACATGGAATTTTCAAGTTCGACGACAATATTTTGATATTTCTAAACTGACCACACAAGACAATAGTAAAATTAACAATGGTTTTGGATAACTTTGGTTCCTTATCCGGCTATAAACCAAACAAGGAAAGGAGCACTCTCTTCATGCTGAACAAGGACAAGCACAATGGGCGAAAATCCTAACATGGTTCCTCCATCAAATACCTGGGCTTCTACATAGCAGACTCATGCACAGAACATACACCATAGCAGGAGAGGAAAAAAGGTATAATCCATTCAATATTAGTTTATTACACAACATCAACCCAGTAAAAAAAAACCTGAATATTATATATACCATATACTACTTAAAGGAAATCTACCATTTGATTTGATGCATTATGAAGCAAACATACCTTGAGAATGCTGTAGCTACACTGATGCAGAAACATATCTTGTTTAATCCTTGAACTGAGTGGAGACTCTTTCACATGTCCATTGGTATGACAATAACTCCCTTAAATCAATATAATACCCGTATGCAGATCATTTTTTGGAAGGTGACATAAGAATGGTATTTCCTCCTGCAGCTCCAGGACCCTTTTTTCATTCATTACTCTTTTTATGCGATTGTTTATCATGTCCTTGTTTTTACCACTTTAGCCGCCCCCTGCTGGCACAAACACATGCCAAACTGAAAACCAAAAAACTCCATATCAAAATGGATTTTGCAGGAATCTGGAAAACCCCTAGGGGAAATCAAAAAAAGTGGACCTTGCCTGCTGTGCCTCCTGGCTCCGACACTTTAGTTTTCAGCGCTATGCCCAGCAGGACCTGGTTCAGCCAATCATGGGACATCACTTCTGACCACTAAGGATTGTTATGTCCTTTGTTGCCCCCAGGTCCAAGGAGGCCACCCAATGACTAAAGCAGGTTCTGTGGCCCACTGGATCTGTATACTTAAGTATCCTTTTTCCGCACCCCTGCCCCACCCACTAGGAGGCTTTCTAGATTCCAGAATCATAAGGAAAAAAAATTGGACATAATGGGACACATTTACTTACATGATCCGTGGAGTTCACCTTCTTCTTCCTGGTGCATGTAAGTGCATTGTCTTGCGTCAATTTGAAAGTTAAATCCCACGCTCAGTCCGAATCAGTCGGATCGTCGGACGGCCCGCCCCCAGTTTCTGTCGCATTGAAAGCAGCGCAGCTGCGCCAAAATCCGATCACGTGCAACAAAATCCAAGCGCAGACCCCTGTTAAATACCTGTCAAAGCCGCACAAATCCAGAAAACGGCGTAAAGTCCGGCAAAAATGCGGCCCGCGACCCTTAGTAAATAAGCCCCACTGGTATATAGATATAAAATTATTTTTCTTCCCAAAAGATCTAAGTTTCTTGTGGAAGATGAAGTTATACAAGGACAGGGCTTGGAGAAGAGGGGGGTGATTCATCGGACTGCGCCCACTCCATCTTAAACTTTTGGCTTGTTGGGGGTAATCTTGGGTCTCCTGCCTATTTCTCTTGATTACTACAGATAGGAGACTCCTAGGGTAATAATCATCTGCAACACCCTCGCTGATGCAAGGCAGAGGAGTGGTTGCGAATACGCCCCACCATGTAGCTTGCAGCCTGTGTAGGGTCTAGTCAGCCCCACAGCATGTCACTACATCACACTACATAGTCCTTATAGGACACAGGGGAACACTGCAGTAGTAGATCCTGCCTAGCAAGGCAGCAGTTAAGTGTTTTGTGTGATGTAAGATGTGTCATCCAATCACAGGTGCTAAAGATCATCTCTTCTCAACATGCCCAGGCCTCCTTCCTTGAGTTCAAGGAAATTGCCATTGACATATTAGGGGACCGACCGCCTACTGGACCGCAGAAAGAGCCTGAATCCGTGGAAATGGAGGAAACTGCTCTAGCTTGCTATCCAATGCAGTCGACATCACCTACTCCTGCGGACCCGAATCCAGCGCAGAGAACGCGCCGCTGGATCGCGAACGGACCGGGTAAGTAAATGTGCCCCTATATTTTTTCAATAGGGGATAATTGGATGCAAATATAAAACCTCTTTAAATGTATTACATTCATTCCTAAAACACTCTGTGCTGCTGTGGGTTGCGGATTAAGAAATGTATTTTCGGTTCCAATATATGAGCACTGTGTACTCAGTATTGTATTTTTATTTTTTAATAGAAAATATTATAGTATCATAGTTTATACGGATGATAAAAGACAACCAAGGAAGGGAAGGGATTGGATGAGGAAGGGATTTAGGGGAAACTGTTCTATATAACATAACCATCAATGTTATTTAGTGTAAAAAGGCATCTAGACCCTTCTTGAAGCTCTCTGCTGTCCCTGCTGTGACCAGCGCCTGAGCTCGGCTATTCCACAGATTGACTGTTCTCATAGTAAAAAAGCCCTGTCGCCTCTGGTGATTAAACCTTGATTTCTCCAGACAGAGACAGCGCCCCCTCGTCTTTTTATGTTTTTACCAATGAAAAGAAAATGAAATTGATAAAAGTTGATAAACACTACAGTAACCAAAAAATAAAGTGAAAAAAGGGAATAAATATTGGAGATTTCTGATCAATGCAGTCAGCATTATGTATTCAGTGTAGAAAGTAAAATAAACGTGGAATAATCAGGGAAATCGGAAGGGAAAAAAAAGCCAATAAAATAAAGTAAAAAAAAAAACCTGAAAAAATGCCATTTTATGCTGCATAAATAAACCTTATAGTTTGTAAAGTAAAATGTTTCAAAAAGGGAAGAAATTGAAAAAACATTACGGGAACAAGTGGCTGAACTGGTTTCAGCAATGAATGTGATTCTAGGAAACAGTGTGATGGGTCTTTTTTCTATCAGGGACCCTCTGGCCGCCCCCCATAACAATTGCAGAAATTAACCCCTTAAGGACGCAGCCAGTTTATAGCTTAAGGCTCAGCCTCATTTTTTGGATTCTGACTTGCGTTGCTTTATATGGCTATAACTTTTGAACGCTGTTACTTATCAAAGTGATTCTGAGATTGTTTTTTCCCCACATGTTGTACTTCATTTTAGTGGTAAATTTTGGATGACAAGTTAAAAAAAAAAAAAAAAAGATAAAAAGTGATGAATTTTTTGAAAAATTCGAAAACTCATTGCGCTTTCAGGCAGATAGATTTACCCCCTAAATAATTTACCCCCTAAATAAAACTTTACATTTTCATCATATTGTCTGGATTTATTTTGACGTCTCGCGGCTTACAAATCAAATATCGGTTTTCTGTATTTTCAGAATTTACTATTTTGGAAATAATTATTTGTTTTTGATAAAATTTAAAATATTTAACGTTAAACCCCCCAATGTATGATCCAATTTTCAAATCTGCAAACCCTTCAAACTATCAGAAAGAGCTTTTAGGAAGATTGTTAACCCCTTGAGATCTTCATAGTAATTAACCCCTTAACAACCCGGCCTTTTTTTTTTGTTTTTTCATTTCTATTTTTCAATCCCCACCTACAAAAATCTATAACTTTTTTATTTTTTACAAGTAAAGAGCTGCGCGAGGGCTTGTTTTCTGCGTAACAAACTGCACTTCATATAATAAACACCAGAAAAGATGGATGCGTATACTGGGCCAATATAACAAGAGCAAATTTGATTTCATGACAATCAATAGATAATAACAAGACAAGACCTCAATACAAGAAAAACACTAAAAAGGTAGAACAGGTATGTGTACCTGGCTCCCACGGGTCAAGGAATGACCCAGCCCTCCCTCCTAGTTCAATCTGCCCACCAATACAAAGTACCAAACAAGATGCAAGGTAGGGTAGGAAAGTGCTAAATAAATATGTACTAATAAAGTCCCTGGTGTAAAAAACCCGCCCTTCTAATACAATAACCTACTAGATAATCCTCATGGGACCAGATGCACAGGGTGATAGAGATGGACAGAGAGCCGGAGAGGCAGAGAAACCCACGCGTTTCGTCACCTCAGGGTGACTTCCTCAGTCACTTACCCCTGCACAGCGCACAGCGAGGCGCAGAAGGGAAGGAGCGCCCTGCAGCTGCCAGGATTTTAGTTTCCTCATTGGCCCCTTTTTGCAGGCTATAACATTTTTGCTTTTGCGTTATTTGGGCCATGTGACGGCATTTATTTTGCGGGACGAGATGCTTTTTCCAGTGTTACCATTTTGGGGTTTGTATCACCTATTGGTGAAAATGTATTAACTTTTTTTGAGGGCAGAAGTAGAAAAGCATCAATTCTGTGCTGAATTTTTTATTTTTTTAATTTTTTTTTGCTCACCTTATAGCCTAATAATCATGTTATCTTTATTCTATGGGTTGATACGATTACGGGGACACCAGACTTGAATAGTTTTTTTTACGTTTTACTAAATTTGCCAAATAAAACCTTAATGTGGGAAAAATCTATCAGGCGGGTTCAATAATGATCTTTTTTTTAAATCTACAGGTTGCTACGGACGCGGTGATACTATATATTTGGGGTTTGTGTTATAATTTAGACTTTTTTTTGCATTATATGTCTCTTTATATGTTAATGCCTTAAGGGCATTTTTATTCATTTATTGATTTATTTTTTTATTAAAGAATAAAAACTTTACTTTTACACTTTTTTTTAACTTTTTCCACGGTCGCGCCGACCATGGCATTTAACATGTTAAACACCCGCAATCTTGACTGCGGATGTTACACTTTGGTGTAACATCCAGTGTACAGTGAACTGAGCCGGCATCAGCTCTGCGTACGATATATATCGGATGCAGAGCATTAAGGGGTTAAAGAGGTATTCCCATTTCGGCAAATTATTGTTATATGATAAAAAGTTATATAGGTTTTCAATATACTTTCTGCATGACTTTCTCACGGATTTCTAGATCTATGCTTGCTGTCATTCTATAGAAAGCTTCTATGTTTACTTCCATGGTCACACAGGTGCACAGCTCGTTAGTATCACAGAGAGTAATCAGATCTGTGTGATATAACGAGCCGTGCACATGTGTGACCATGGTGAGATTTCTGTCCACTGGAAGTAACATAGAAGATTTCTATAGAATGACAGCAAGCAGAGATCTAGAAAACCATGAGGAATAGATAGAGAAAGTATATTGGAAAATTGTATAACGTCTTATCATAAAAAGAATGACATAAATTTGCTGTAATGGGAAGACCCCTCTAAGCCTCATAAATCTCTTATCTACACTTCTGTGAACAGGTTCTGAAAATTGTCTCAGTTCTTGGAACCTTTAGGCACACAATCATCTTAGTCAGTTATGATGCAATTGTGTCCTGTCCCCCACAGAGGGCGCCCAAGCCACAGAAACTCTGATCCTGAGCCTTCAACCCTTTGGATGCCGCGGTCCTTCGTGATCAGTTCATCTAAGGGGTTATGGAGAGAACGGGCTTTCTCACCCAACAAATACCATTGCAGAGAGTAGTGAGACCTAATGACTGCCTGTAATTTACAGGATATAAGATATACAGTAAAATACATTAATTTAATGAAATAATGAATTAAATATACAAAAAGGTTTATGTTTAGCTCTCATTCCCTCCCAGAAAGATTTACAGGAAATCTACCGTAATCAAAATCCATCATGATAAACCATGTACAGTGACTGTGAATCTTCTTATATGGGTTATCCATCCAAAATCAACTTTTAGAATTATGCTAATGAGCCTAAGGGGCTCTTGGGCGCATTAGCAGAGCCAGTCAGTGCTGCAGATTCACAGATTGTTCTCCTCCTCCCTCTTTGCTTCCTTAGCACTTCCCCCTCCCTCTGCCTGACCTCACACAATGAGAGGGGGAAGTGCACAACGTAACAACCTGTGAAGCTGCAACACAGAGGAGCTCTGGGAAACACCCCAGAATCCTTTCATTAACATCATTTTACAAGTCGATTTTTAGAAGGAAGGAGGCCATGGATAAGAAATATAAGAATATTACCACATTCATGGTGAGTAAGTGCCCCCGGTTTATCCCCCCATGTAGAGCACCATATATGAAAAAAACAATAAAAGAACATGAAGGAATTTTCGGTCTTTTACATCAAATTTGGAGACCTCCACAGGGGTCATGTTTGCTCCTCTATCCGGGCAACTCTCACTTTTTTAGTAGGTCACGTCCCATTAATGGAAAAACACACCCAGAAAATGCTCAGCAAACCATCTATAACACATGTGACCACTACTAGAAGCTTAGGGTGTGAGACACTGGGGGTCATTTACTAAGGGCCGATTCGCATTTTCCCGACATGTTACCCGAATATTTCCGATTTGCGGCGATTTTCCCTGAATTGCCCCGGGATTTTGGCGCACGCAATCGGATTGTGGTGCATCGGCGCTGGCATGCACGCGACGGAAATCGAGGGGCGTGGCCGAATGAAAACCCGACGGATTTGGAAAAACCGGCGCATTTAAAAAAAAAAAGTGTTGCGGAACTTGCACTTACCTTCACTAGGAATAGGCCGGTGAACTTGAGTGCATTTCGGCGGACTTCAGCACAGCAGCGCCACCTGGTGGACGTCGGAGGAACTACCTAGTGAATCCCGGCCGGACCCGAATCCACAGCAGAGAACGCGCCGCTGGATCGTGAATGGACCGGATAAGTAAATCTGCCCCACTATGTCAAATTTTGGGATAACTGTAAAGCAGAAGAGGCATTATAATGGCAGCGCTGCAATTACAGAAAGCATGGGCAGCACGGTGGCTCATTGGTTTGCATTACAGCCTTGTAGCGCTGGGGACCTGGTTTCTCTTGCCTCAATTGTGCCCAGTGTATCAACGTACAAAAAGGGGACCACAGGAAGACGTATTCCAAGGGTATTTCACCTGCGACAGTATTTTTGTTCCATTTTATTAAATGCCCAAGCAGCCTGACATATGTTGGGGAAACTTCCCAAAATGTGCAGGACCCCATATGAAAAAATGTATAAGATATATGGTGCAAAAGGATATCACAACCTATATTTTACCAATAGGGGGGGATTAAGACCACCATCTGGTCCTAGAATCAGCTTTTTGGGGAATGGAGGATGTGGCCTATCTGCTTCAATCTGGATCTTTGTTAGACCTTTAAAGGTCCTGAAATGGCTCTTGTGTATATGTGTATTAAGAGTATGCACAGATGTATGAGGATTTCATGGCTGAAGATCCTTCTCAGTATACTATTCGCTGGGTGGTTTTAATAAGAAGTCTTGCCTGATTCTCAATTATAAGTACTTGTTCATAGGATGCAAATTTCAAGAGTATTTGGAGAATCTCCCCCCAAAAAGAGTGTTTGTTTAGACCTAAACCATTGTGTCCGGTGAGTAGAAACACTTTTTTTTAACATAATGGGGCAGATTTACTTACCCGGTCCATTTGCGATCCAGGGGCGCGTTCTCTGCGCTGGATTCGGGTCCGGCCGGGATTCATTAAGGTAGTTCCTCCGACGTCCACCAGGTGGCGCTGCTGCGCTGAAAAGCATCGGAACGCACTGGAGTTCACCGAGCCGGGCTGAGTGAAGGTAAGTGCAAGCTCCGAGACAGATTTTTTTAAAAAAATGCGGCGGTTTTTCCGAATCCATCGGGTTTTCGTTCGGCCACGCCCCCCCGATTTCCGTCGCGTGCATGCCAGCGCCGATGCGGCACAATCCGATCTCGATTGCCAAAATCCCGGGGCAATTCAGGGAAAATCGGCGCAAATCGGAAATATTCGGGAAACACATCGGGATGTGCGTTGGCTGTGTGTTTCTAATCCATAAGCATGTGTGCACATCGTAAGGAATAATTCAGACATGTTTTCTGATTTAAGTCTCACTCATGCTATCACTGCCCGTGGTAAATCTGCACTACACAAGCTTTATTTGGATCCACAAATCTATATAGAAATTAGGGAAGAGGTAGAATGGGGCAGAGAATTCCCAGCTCATGTGGTCTCTTGATTGGAGAACTTCCTTGACGTCAGGATAATGCATTACTGAAATTCTTTAGCCTCGATTGTTTTGGTTATGATCCCGATGCCGGCGCCATCTTAAAATGAAGTCTGTTAGGAAAATAGGACAAGTAGAAATGACAGGATTTGATCTATCAGCTAGGTTTACCTTAACAGTTCTTAGGCTGTGTTCACACTATGGGGCTTATTTACTAAGGGTCCCTCAGCCGCATTTTCATTGGGTTTCCCGACTTTTCGCCAATCGCGCCGGGGATTGTGTCGGGTTGTGTCGCAATCGCATCGGCATTCATCGGGGGGCAGGCTGCTGGACAAATTCGGACTGAGTGCGGAACTTAACATTTACATTTGTGTCGCAACCAATGCACTTACATGCACCAGGAAGAAGAAGGTGAACTCCGGTGGACCTGAGCGGGGAAGCGACACATGCAGGATATCGGCCACAGGATCTATGTTGATCGCGGCACAGTGCATCATCGTCGGAGAGTCCGGATCGGGGATTGCGACTCGGACGGGTAAGAAAATGTGCCCCTATGTATTTGCATTGCATTTTAAAGCTCATAGTCAAAAACCGAGGTAAAATACTCAAAATATATCTGGGTTTTTACAACTATTGTATTTTGTGATTCGTTTCGCCTCATACAATGTGCTTCAAAACGGAATGAAAACGCACTGCCTGAAAGCGGACTAAAAATGTCCATGTAATTTGTCCATGTCGTGGTAGGTGGGCCCCCAGAATCTATTTCACTTGTGGGCCCTCGGACCACCAGTCTGACACTGTATTGAGTATCCAAGGCCAAATTATACCCCCGTATAATCTGTCCCAGGCCACTTTATACCCGACTATAGTCCTGTCTATAACTGTCTGTCTGGTTTTGCAACATTATATGCAAATATGTAACATTTTTGTGACTTGTTACGGTGTCAGGTGCTCTATTATCTGATAAACTCAGGTTTCAGTCTAAATACAGACCCTCCCGGGATACAGCGTCTCAGTGCTGCAGCCTCCTCCGGTGCATAGAGAAGACTGAGGAATGGAGACTCCTAAATACCCTCCACCATATCCCAATTATGTAATCCCACCTGAGTATGGAGCACCTGTAAAGACCCCTGACTATGTACCACCTCCCCCGCTAGTGGTGACCACCCAGCCCAGCGCTGCTGTAGTCCCTCCACCTGTCTATAGGGATTTCCTGGTCTGGTCCATTGTGAATCTCATCTGCTTTCTGCCCCTGGGATTGATAGCGTTCATATTCTCCATAGAGGTAAGAAAGAATCTATACATTAATTATCACTAAAGTTTTATCAAAATTTGAATCTTATGGAGAAGTCACAAGATCCTATTTATTATGCTATAAATTGGAGTTTCCATTGAGACCACAAGATCCTATTTATTATGCTATAAATTGGAGTTTCCATTGAGACGAACCCAATTTAGCAGTTTATGGAACACAAGGGGTTAACGCTTCCTTCTTTGGTACTGAAGTGGTTAACACCATTATTCTTTATTATCAGGGCTAGTGGAGGGGCTAAAGCCAGTGTCCTTGGTGGAGGGGCTATGACTACACCCCTCTTGGTCTAGGGTAGTTGTCAGGGATTAAATCTATGACTACACCCCTCTTGGTCTAGGGTAGTTGTCAGGGATTAAATGGGGGGATTATAGAATCAAGGCCTCTGTATGCCATAAAAAAGGACCCCAAAAGTCCTGCACCACATACCAGCAGGACCTGTGAGCTGATCTAGGACTCTATAGAAGTCATAGAGAGAAGAACAAAGTTGCGTCCAGCAATCCATTGACTTGTATGAACCTCTATAACACAGAAGTCCCACTGGTATACGGGAGATCAGACTTGCGGTCCCCCCATTATGAGGACTGTGGGGGTCTCCAGTTTATCCCATAGCAGATTCCTGGTCCGGCTGGGATGGAGCTTGTTCAGGGAGTAGCAGTTCCCTGTTTTGTAGATTTAAGGGGGTCTCAGGTTTTGTACAATGACCCCCAACAATGTCAAATGAAATCTCATTTTTAACAAATTGTAAAAATACAAGCTTCTGAAGTCTACCCCACTAAGCTTGACTATCTCAGTGAAAAAGAGGTGAGAAGAGTCATATTTGCCTGACAATGACCCCCAACAATGTCAAATGGAATCTCATTTTTACCTATAAGAAAACTCTCCCAAAGTCAGGCAAATATGACTCTTCTCCGCTCATTTTCACACGAGATGAGTCAGGTTTTGTGATTGCAGGGACAGTGTCACTTCAGAAGCCCCTATCCTCTGTTCCATAGCACATAAAAATTGTAAAAATACAAGCTTCTGAAGTCTACCCCACTAAGCTTGACAATCCATGTGAAAAAGAGGTGAGAAGAGTCATATTTGCCTGACATTGGAAAAGATTTTTATAGATTTTTTTCAAATAAAAGAGGGGACATTTCATACCCGGCCTGATGAGGCTGGGAATTCAGTAGGGTAAAACTTGATGACAGGTTCTCCTTAAAGGGATCCAATCTATCCAGCCTAGAGAAACAAACCAGCAGTGTAAATCTCTTCCCTGCACTGAGGGTTTGTTACAATGTATCACTGTATCTAGACTCTAGACTGTTTAGTTCCAGGACAATTATCTAGACTGAATAAATTGTAACAAACTTCAGCTTAAAGCAGTATTAGAGCAGGAAGCCAGAATGCTCCCATTCACTGACAGCTAGCAGAGATCTAAAAAATAAATAAAGATAAATATAACCACAAAATATTTTAGAAATGACCGGACTGTTCATATTATTAAGAGAACTGATATCTCTCCTCTCCTACAGACGTGTTGCGATAAGAAACGCAAGGACTACGTTGCGGCCGCCAGTTGCTCGCGCTCGGCTTTCATCATTAATTTGCTGGCGTGTGGATTGGGATTTTGTATCTATATTGCCTGGATTGTTTTTGTGATGGTCATGGCGATATCACTTACCTAACCGGGATCACAGATGCTATAGACACGGATCTGCCGCTGCGCAAGGAAAAGCTTCTGGAAATTTGGATCTTAAATGAGAAATGACTTGTGTGTCCGGGGATGAGAACTGAGTCCTGTCCAACAACAACGATGATAATTAACTATCTGTATTCTGTATTATATAAAGTAGAATCTCTCCTGACAGCCGGTGTCTTATGTATTACATTCAGTCACTCCTGTTGTTAAGGTAAACCTAGCTGATAGATCAAATCCTGTCATTTCTACTTGTCCTATTTTCCTAACAGCATTGTAACAGAGACTTCATTTTAAGATGGCGCCGGCCTCGTGATCATAACCAAAACAATCGAGGCTAAAGAATTTCAGAAATGCCATATCCTGATGTCAAGGAAGTTCTCCAATCAAGAGACCACATGAGCTGGGAATTCTCCGCCTCCTTCTACCTCTTCCCTAATTTCTATATAGATTTGTGGATCCAAATAAAGCTTGTGCAGTGCAGATTTACCACAGGCAATGATAGCATGAGTGAGGCTTAAATCAGAAAACATGTCTGAATTATTCCTTACGATGTGCACACATGCTTATTGATTAGAAACACGCAGCCAACGCACACTAAAAGAGGATGTCTTAAGATGTCTTAAGAGGATGTCTTAAATCCTACCCCAACATTTTAGAGGCACTGCTGAGATGAACTCACGATCAGAACCAGGAAGCCCCCCTCGTTCCAGGGGCGTTTTGCAGCCTCAGGGGTCACCACTTCCCGACCGGGACTGATCAGCCCACTATCACGGTGAGTTTCAGATTACATATGTCAACCTGTGACTTGCCTGTGACTCAAGGGGTGGTGATACCTGTGGCTGTAGACAACTTGGATTGGAGGGTAAATATGTATAGCCACCTGGTGTCCTGCGCCGGGTCTGAATGGTTAGACAATTCTGTGTGAAATTGAAACAAGTGCCTTGGCTGCTGTGTGTATGCGCTTTGTTGAGCGAGAACAGAAAGGGATGGGGAGGACGTTCCAAGGTAAGATAAGATACTGAAAGGAGTACAGCGAGAGAGACCGCAGTGAAGATCAGGCATATGGGAGTTTAGAATAAGGGGTTAATAGGACAGGTGTTTGCACATCAGACATATGGGCTGCTAGAACAGGGGAGAATAGGACGGATGTTTGCCCGTCAGACATAAGCCACCAGAATAGAAGAACAGGTAAAGAACGGGTGTCTGGAGATTTTGACAGGAATTAGGAGAAAAGGGAGATCGTTAAGCGGGGGCCTTCTGATAAACCTCTAACTGACATGCAATGAACTAAGTCTTCTTAACTGGTGATCGGTGAGCTTGAAGGTCAGCCCTTAAGCCGGTGAGCAGCTGGGTCTCTGACAAGGGTCTCTGACAATTTATGCTGCGGTTTCGGAATAGAAAGAACGTCCTCCCAGAGGGAACCACTGGTGCGCAAAGTGATAGTTCAGTGCAGAGAAGGGAAAGATGTAGGTAGACAGAAGATTGGCTTGATGTAAGTAGACAGAAGGTTGTTGAGTTAAGTAGGACTGATGGAAAATTGCAAGTTGATATAATGGGACATAAGGGCTGGTAGCATGTGCTGAAAAGAAAAGTAATAGTGAAAGTTTGAAAGTTTTGGGATATGTCAGATGATCTGAAGATTGTACAAGAGAGAAAACTTGATCAGATTTGCAAACAGACACTTAGAGCCTCTGAGTTTGACGGACGGACGGACAGACCAGGACAGAGTGACAGGAATCCTTCAGAGTGCCCATTGAAGAAAGAGACAGGCAATAAGGGAGATTTTAAAGTTTTTGATGTGGAAAGAATTTGAGAAAAAGATTTTATTATATTTTTTCGGGAGGGAAAGATGGTGTCTGCAATGTAGACTCCACCTCTGTATCTGGTGGTTAGAGAAGATAACATGCCCTATCATCCTTCAGTGGTGGCCATCTTAGAATAGCTATATTCCCTTAAGTCCCTGAAAGTTAATTGCCTATGACTCTACTCTGTTGGCAGCAATAAAGGCTGGTTGAGGATATAGCAGCTGAGTACCCTTTAAGCCCAAGTGACTTTGTGCTTTTTGACATTGACTGTGCTGTCGAGCTCCGCTCCAGCACTCCGAAGGTTAATCCCTGCAAACAAACTTTGTCAGCTCTGCTTCCTCAGGCGCTGCAGCACCTAAAGTGTTAATCTCTGAAGATCGTGGCGCAGTAAGGAGCTTCAGCCCGCCAAAAGCTTCAATGGCGGGAAGTCCCAGTGACTCGGCAAGCTCTGCCCACGCTCAAATGGTGTGAACCCTGCCTTCTGTGGTGCAGAGGATAATTAAGCCCGCCACAGCCCTTGGCGGGAAGAACATAGACTCCACCCCCTGGTGCGAAGTTGACTTCCACATCTTATCGCAGGACCGGAACTTCTATGGACCCATGGACTACCTAGGCAATATCTGCTGCCTCTCCCGGCTACCATGCTGGTACCCCGGGTCCACGTGGAGGCACCACGTGGGGAGGCCCTGATTTCTGCTTCAGAACCAGCTCCTGGGCCGAAAACATCCTCACCGCTCCCGCTGCTTTTGGCGACCCTCCGGCTGTTCCTGGTCCTGTTCCGGAACCTGCCTGCCAACCTGTGGAGCACAGGCCTGCATCGGAGAAGAAGCTCACAACCTTGGCACCCCCGCAGCCTCGGGGCCGAGGTGAGGCCCTCCGTCAGCATCTCAGAGACGCTATCTCTGATCAGCGACGACGAGAGAAGGAGGCCCAGCAATTCAAGTCTGTGATGTCCCAAGCGGTGACCCACGTTAGTGCCCCATCTACTGTGATTGTTTGTACGGGTCCCATTGCTATCCACGGGCCAGGCTTGGTCCAGGGGAGTACCCCAGCCGCCTTTCCCACTGCAAGTGCGAATGGATCCCGTGGTTCCTCTGTGGTGGGGGGTGGACCGGCAGATGAGCCCGATCCTGGGGCTCCGACGAGAGATCCTCCACAAGCTGTGGCCTACCAGTATGGTGATGACCTGGCCCCAGAAGATCTGGAGCTGGAAGGAGCTGTGACGCTGCCGCCGGCTCCTATTTTCTTGTATCTAGACCCCCCTATGGTCCCAGGCTCTGTTGAGCCATCGGCTGGAGCAGCTGACACTTTGGAGGACAGCACCCCTAAAGTACCTGAAGTTGCCACCAGGTGTCCCCAGCCGGATCTTGTTTATTCTCCTCCAAGGATCCTGAACTGCCCCTGGATCCTGCTGTTGCTGAGAACCACTCGGCTGACACAGAGTAACTCCTGATGGGCTGTAGCCCTAACAGGTACTGAACTGTACATATATTGTATATTTTTGTCTGCTACTCTCAGTTGGGCTGAGCGCCAATAGACCCAGAGACTATCCTGAGACTCTTCCCCCTATTTATTATACAGTCAAACGACTCTCCTTGAACTGCTCACCATTTTTATATGCCATGTTAGCATCAACCTCTGCTGACGCAGAGCCACCATCCACAAAGACTCTGTTCCTCCATCCAGAGGAGACCCTTTGATTGCTGCACTTTTCCCCACATGAAGGGCTGTGCCCAGAAGATGGACTTTTCTTCAAAAGCCTTCTGAGAGACTTTAAGCCATCCGCTACAAGGAGAAGTTGCTATTGACTTTGTGTTGCACTGAATGTTTTTAATTTGCAGGAATGGACATTATGTTTGCATCTCGTATGCCTTTTTCTCACCAGGAAAAGAGACATTCTTACTATAGCTACCCTGAGTAGCCATTTCATGTTTGTAGCATTAAGGGTTCAAGCTATTTACTCATTGGGCTGCTAAAAGCCAATGTGTGTTTGAAACATGTTTGCACAACTGTCAATACCATTTTGTCAGTAAGTTTGCACTTAACCATTTTATAGGCTTTGCAGGATTGTAGTGAGACTGTGTTGGACCGTCTTTGTATTTAAATCCTGATTGCAGGCTTACACCTAGAACCCGAGCTTGGTACTTGTGTGGCTTCTGTAAACTGCGGGTCCTGAGGGGACCGGGGGTGTTCATCCAGTAGCAGTTAGATGTTATACACTCAGGGTAAGACGGTCAGATGGCAGGTAAAGTGTACTGTATGTATTGCATGCACCTAAAAGCATTACTATTTGTCGCCAAGGAAGAAGAGTTTTTGAACAAATAGTCAGGCCTTGGTGCAAGGAGTGGATTACAGGAGATGACACCACACATTTCCCTACTATACTGTTAGTTTAAGGGCATTAGCTACCAACTGTCACATTCATTATATTTGTATACCTAGTCCAGCACCAATCCAGGTGCCTGTCTCCAGGACCATGGGTGGGTTGTCCCCTACACTGCACATAGCCAGCACTTCCTTGAAAGTGCAACCTATTCCATCTTTACCCCTACCGGCTGTAATACACCACAAGGACCCTCTGGAGCCCATCTGCTGCTGGACAGCGTTGGTTCTCTTTACTCCCATCCGGTTCATAGCCGAGCTAAAGTCCATGTAATCATCGCAAAGTGCCAACACGTCTATTTAGCCTATAATCACACAATACCACTCTATAAGGGGCTTATAATACTGCTACATGATGACCATTACCAGTACAACAAGATAAATACCACCATACTGATAATAAACAGACCACAGAAAGTCCAACATCACTAATTATATCACAAAGCAGGAGCAAATACAGCGGGGAACACTACCCCCATCCAGTGAAGAGCACTACCCCCATCCAGTGAGGGACACTACCCCCATCCAGTGAGGATCACTACCCCCATCCAGTGAGGAGCACTACCCCCATCCAGTGAGGAACACTACCCCCATCCAGTGAGGAACACTACCCCCATCCAGTGAGGAACACTACCCCCATCCAGAGAGGAACACTACCCCCATCCAGTGAGGAACACTACCCCCATCCAGTGAGGAACACTACCCCCATCCAGTGAGGATCACTACCCCCATCCAGAGAGGAACACTACCCCCATCCAGCACAAGATCCTATTTATTATGCTATAAATTGGAGTTTCCATTGAGACGAACCCAATTTAGCAGTTTATGGAACGCAAGGGGTTAACGCTTCCTTCTTTGGTACTGAAGTGGTTAACACCATTATTCTTTATTATCAGGGCTAGTGGAGGGGCTAAAGCCAGTGTCCTTGGTGGAGGGGCTATGACTACACCCCTCTTGGTCTAGGGTAGTTGTCAGGGATTAAATCTATGACTACACCCCTCTTGGTCTAGGGTAGTTGTCAGGGATTAAATGGGGGGATTATAGAATCAAGGCCTCTGTATGCCATAAAAAAGGACCCCAAAAGTCCTGCACCACATACCAGCAGGACCTGTGAGCTGATCTAGGACTCTATAGAAGTCATAGAGAGAAGAACAAAGTTGCGTCCAGCAATCCATTGACTTGTATGAACCTCTATAACACAGAAGTCCCACTGGTATACGGGAGATCAGACTTGCGGTCCCCCCATTATGAGGACTGTGGGGGTCTCCAGTTTATCCCATAGCAGATTCCTGGTCCGGCTGGGATGGAGCTTGTTCAGGGAGTAGCAGTTCCCTGTTTTGTAGATTTAAGGGGGTCTCAGGTTTTGTACAATGACCCCCAACAATGTCAAATGAAATCTCATTTTTAACAAATTGTAAAAATACAAGCTTCTGAAGTCTACCCCACTAAGCTTGACTCATCTCATGTGAAAAAGAGGTGAGAAGAGTCATATTTGCCTGACAATGACCCCCAACAATGTCAAATGGAATCTCATTTTTACCTATAAGAAAACTCTCCCAAAGTCAGGCAAATATGACTCTTCTCCGCTCATTTTCACACGAGATGAGTCAGGTTTTGTGATTGCAGGGACAGTGTCACTTCAGAAGCCCCTATCCTCTGTTCCATAGCACATAAAAATTGTAAAAATACAAGCTTCTGAAGTCTACCCCACTAAGCTTGACTCATCTCATGTGAAAAAGAGGTGAGAAGAGTCATATTTGCCTGACATTGGAAAAGATTTTTATAGATTTTTTTCAAATAAAAGAGGGGACATTTCATACCCGGCCTGATGAGGCTGGGAATTCAGTAGGGTAAAACTTGATGACAGGTTCTCCTTAAAGGGATCCAATCTATCCAGCCTAGAGAAACAAACCAGCAGTGTAAATCTCTTCCCTGCACTGAGGGTTTGTTACAATGTATCACTGTATCTAGACTCTAGACTGTTTAGTTCCAGGACAATTATCTAGACTGAATAAATTGTAACAAACTTCAGCTTAAAGCAGTATTAGAGCAGGAAGCCAGAATGCTCCCATTCACTGACAGCTAGCAGAGATCTAAAAAATAAATAAAGATAAATATAACCACAAAATATTTTAGAAATGACCGGACTGTTCATATTATTAAGAGAACTGATATCTCTCCTCTCCTACAGACGTGTTGCGATAAGAAACGCAAGGACTACGTTGCGGCCGCCAGTTGCTCGCGCTCGGCTTTCATCATTAATTTGCTGGCGTGTGGATTGGGATTTTGTATCTATATTGCCTGGATTGTTTTTGTGATGGTCATGGCGATATCACTTACCTAACCGGGATCACAGATGCTATAGACACGGATCTGCCGCTGCGCAAGGAAAAGCTTCTGGAAATTTGGATCTTAAATGAGAAATGACTTGTGTGTCCGGGGATGAGAACTGAGTCCTGTCCAACAACAACGATGATAATTAACTATCTGTATTCTGTATTATATAAAGTAGAATCTCTCCTGACAGCCGGTGTCTTATGTATTACATTCAGTCACTCCTGTTGTTAAGGTAAACCTAGCTGATAGATCAAATCCTGTCATTTCTACTTGTCCTATTTTCCTAACAGCATTGTAACAGAGACTTCATTTTAAGATGGCGCCGGCCTCGTGATCATAACCAAAACAATCGAGGCTAAAGAATTTCAGAAATGCCATATCCTGATGTCAAGGAAGTTCTCCAATCAAGAGACCACATGAGCTGGGAATTCTCCGCCTCCTTCTACCTCTTCCCTAATTTCTATATAGATTTGTGGATCCAAATAAAGCTTGTGCAGTGCAGATTTACCACAGGCAATGATAGCATGAGTGAGGCTTAAATCAGAAAACATGTCTGAATTATTCCTTACGATGTGCACACATGCTTATTGATTAGAAACACGCAGCCAACGCACACTAAAAGAGGATGTCTTAAGATGTCTTAAGAGGATGTCTTAAATCCTACCCCAACATTTTAGAGGCACTGCTGAGATGAACTCACGATCAGAACCAGGAAGCCCCCCTCGTTCCAGGGGCGTTTTGCAGCCTCAGGGGTCACCACTTCCCGACCGGGACTGATCAGCCCACTATCACGGTGAGTTTCAGATTACATATGTCAACCTGTGACTTGCCTGTGACTCAAGGGGTGGTGATACCTGTGGCTGTAGACAACTTGGATTGGAGGGTAAATATGTATAGCCACCTGGTGTCCTGCGCCGGGTCTGAATGGTTAGACAATTCTGTGTGAAATTGAAACAAGTGCCTTGGCTGCTGTGTGTATGCGCTTTGTTGAGCGAGAACAGAAAGGGATGGGGAGGACGTTCCAAGGTAAGATAAGATACTGAAAGGAGTACAGCGAGAGAGACCGCAGTGAAGATCAGGCATATGGGAGTTTAGAATAAGGGGTTAATAGGACAGGTGTTTGCACATCAGACATATGGGCTGCTAGAACAGGGGAGAATAGGACGGATGTTTGCCCGTCAGACATAAGCCACCAGAATAGAAGAACAGGTAAAGAACGGGTGTCTGGAGATTTTGACAGGAATTAGGAGAAAAGGGAGATCGTTAAGCGGGGGCCTTCTGATAAACCTCTAACTGACATGCAATGAACTAAGTCTTCTTAACTGGTGATCGGTGAGCTTGAAGGTCAGCCCTTAAGCCGGTGAGCAGCTGGGTCTCTGACAAGGGTCTCTGACAATTTATGCTGCGGTTTCGGAATAGAAAGAACGTCCTCCCAGAGGGAACCACTGGTGCGCAAAGTGATAGTTCAGTGCAGAGAAGGGAAAGATGTAGGTAGACAGAAGATTGGCTTGATGTAAGTAGACAGAAGGTTGTTGAGTTAAGTAGGACTGATGGAAAATTGCAAGTTGATATAATGGGACATAAGGGCTGGTAGCATGTGCTGAAAAGAAAAGTAATAGTGAAAGTTTGAAAGTTTTGGGATATGTCAGATGATCTGAAGATTGTACAAGAGAGAAAACTTGATCAGATTTGCAAACAGACACTTAGAGCCTCTGAGTTTGACGGACGGACGGACAGACCAGGACAGAGTGACAGGAATCCTTCAGAGTGCCCATTGAAGAAAGAGACAGGCAATAAGGGAGATTTTAAAGTTTTTGATGTGGAAAGAATTTGAGAAAAAGATTTTATTATATTTTTTCGGGAGGGAAAGATGGTGTCTGCAATGTAGACTCCACCTCTGTATCTGGTGGTTAGAGAAGATAACATGCCCTATCATCCTTCAGTGGTGGCCATCTTAGAATAGCTATATTCCCTTAAGTCCCTGAAAGTTAATTGCCTATGACTCTACTCTGTTGGCAGCAATAAAGGCTGGTTGAGGATATAGCAGCTGAGTACCCTTTAAGCCCAAGTGACTTTGTGCTTTTTGACATTGACTGTGCTGTCGAGCTCCGCTCCAGCACTCCGAAGGTTAATCCCTGCAAACAAACTTTGTCAGCTCTGCTTCCTCAGGCGCTGCAGCACCTAAAGTGTTAATCTCTGAAGATCGTGGCGCAGTAAGGAGCTTCAGCCCGCCAAAAGCTTCAATGGCGGGAAGTCCCAGTGACTCGGCAAGCTCTGCCCACGCTCAAATGGTGTGAACCCTGCCTTCTGTGGTGCAGAGGATAATTAAGCCCGCCACAGCCCTTGGCGGGAAGAACATAGACTCCACCCCCTGGTGCGAAGTTGACTTCCACATCTTATCGCAGGACCGGAACTTCTATGGACCCATGGACTACCTAGGCAATATCTGCTGCCTCTCCCGGCTACCATGCTGGTACCCCGGGTCCACGTGGAGGCACCACGTGGGGAGGCCCTGATTTCTGCTTCAGAACCAGCTCCTGGGCCGAAAACATCCTCACCGCTCCCGCTGCTTTTGGCGACCCTCCGGCTGTTCCTGGTCCTGTTCCGGAACCTGCCTGCCAACCTGTGGAGCACAGGCCTGCATCGGAGAAGAAGCTCACAACCTTGGCACCCCCGCAGCCTCGGGGCCGAGGTGAGGCCCTCCGTCAGCATCTCAGAGACGCTATCTCTGATCAGCGACGACGAGAGAAGGAGGCCCAGCAATTCAAGTCTGTGATGTCCCAAGCGGTGACCCACGTTAGTGCCCCATCTACTGTGATTGTTTGTACGGGTCCCATTGCTATCCACGGGCCAGGCTTGGTCCAGGGGAGTACCCCAGCCGCCTTTCCCACTGCAAGTGCGAATGGATCCCGTGGTTCCTCTGTGGTGGGGGGTGGACCGGCAGATGAGCCCGATCCTGGGGCTCCGACGAGAGATCCTCCACAAGCTGTGGCCTACCAGTATGGTGATGACCTGGCCCCAGAAGATCTGGAGCTGGAAGGAGCTGTGACGCTGCCGCCGGCTCCTATTTTCTTGTATCTAGACCCCCCTATGGTCCCAGGCTCTGTTGAGCCATCGGCTGGAGCAGCTGACACTTTGGAGGACAGCACCCCTAAAGTACCTGAAGTTGCCACCAGGTGTCCCCAGCCGGATCTTGTTTATTCTCCTCCAAGGATCCTGAACTGCCCCTGGATCCTGCTGTTGCTGAGAACCACTCGGCTGACACAGAGTAACTCCTGATGGGCTGTAGCCCTAACAGGTACTGAACTGTACATATATTGTATATTTTTGTCTGCTACTCTCAGTTGGGCTGAGCGCCAATAGACCCAGAGACTATCCTGAGACTCTTCCCCCTATTTATTATACAGTCAAACGACTCTCCTTGAACTGCTCACCATTTTTATATGCCATGTTAGCATCAACCTCTGCTGACGCAGAGCCACCATCCACAAAGACTCTGTTCCTCCATCCAGAGGAGACCCTTTGATTGCTGCACTTTTCCCCACATGAAGGGCTGTGCCCAGAAGATGGACTTTTCTTCAAAAGCCTTCTGAGAGACTTTAAGCCATCCGCTACAAGGAGAAGTTGCTATTGACTTTGTGTTGCACTGAATGTTTTTAATTTGCAGGAATGGACATTATGTTTGCATCTCGTATGCCTTTTTCTCACCAGGAAAAGAGACATTCTTACTATAGCTACCCTGAGTAGCCATTTCATGTTTGTAGCATTAAGGGTTCAAGCTATTTACTCATTGGGCTGCTAAAAGCCAATGTGTGTTTGAAACATGTTTGCACAACTGTCAATACCATTTTGTCAGTAAGTTTGCACTTAACCATTTTATAGGCTTTGCAGGATTGTAGTGAGACTGTGTTGGACCGTCTTTGTATTTAAATCCTGATTGCAGGCTTACACCTAGAACCCGAGCTTGGTACTTGTGTGGCTTCTGTAAACTGCGGGTCCTGAGGGGACCGGGGGTGTTCATCCAGTAGCAGTTAGATGTTATACACTCAGGGTAAGACGGTCAGATGGCAGGTAAAGTGTACTGTATGTATTGCATGCACCTAAAAGCATTACTATTTGTCGCCAAGGAAGAAGAGTTTTTGAACAAATAGTCAGGCCTTGGTGCAAGGAGTGGATTACAGGAGATGACACCACACATTTCCCTACTATACTGTTAGTTTAAGGGCATTAGCTACCAACTGTCACATTCATTATATTTGTATACCTAGTCCAGCACCAATCCAGGTGCCTGTCTCCAGGACCATGGGTGGGTTGTCCCCTACACTGCACATAGCCAGCACTTCCTTGAAAGTGCAACCTATTCCATCTTTACCCCTACCGGCTGTAATACACCACAAGGACCCTCTGGAGCCCATCTGCTGCTGGACAGCGTTGGTTCTCTTTACTCCCATCCGGTTCATAGCCGAGCTAAAGTCCATGTAATCATCGCAAAGTGCCAACACGTCTATTTAGCCTATAATCACACAATACCACTCTATAAGGGGCTTATAATACTGCTACATGATGACCATTACCAGTACAACAAGATAAATACCACCATACTGATAATAAACAGACCACAGAAAGTCCAACATCACTAATTATATCACAAAGCAGGAGCAAATACAGCGGGGAACACTACCCCCATCCAGTGAAGAGCACTACCCCCATCCAGTGAGGGACACTACCCCCATCCAGTGAGGATCACTACCCCCATCCAGTGAAGAGCACTACCCCCATCCAGTGAGGAACACTACCCCCATCCAGTGAGGAACACTACCCCCATCCAGTGAGGAACACTACCCCCATCCAGAGAGGAACACTACCCCCATCCAGTGAGGAACACTACCCCCATCCAGTGAGGAACACTACCCCCATCCAGTGAGGATCACTACCCCCATCCAGAGAGGAACACTACCCCCATCCAG